>JAQGCA010004614.1:0-10129 GCA_034698945.1 Protaphorura quadriocellata
CGTAGAGCTTGTCGTATTTAAAGTACACTTTGTTTCCTTCAGTTTTTAGTTTCTTGAGGAGAGGCATGAGAATTCCAAATAGATTTCTCTCCCGTGGAAGCTATGTGTACTACTAACTATAGGGCTATTGCATATTCTATTCGAATCGTCTTTTGGTATGACTTTGTCTTACTAACCAATTGCCAATTAGTGGGGGCATTTTCTACACAATGAATTATTTTATAATCTGATTTTAGAACTAATTCATTGACATTTTTCGCAGAGCAGAAGCCCTTTAAAAACAGCCTATGGTGACTCATTAATTACTGCGTATGAATGTCTGAGCAAATTCCCACAGTTGTGGGGATTTGGAATGAACTGTTGCGGACCTCATGATGTGACAGCCTTTTTGAAAGAGCTACAAAAAGTCAGGCAATCCACAGCATCAAAGAGTGCAGTGAAATTAGTTGTTTATCCAAATACTGGGCAAGATTGGGTTTCTGGAAAGGGGTAAGTCATTCAGATCAAATCAAATAATGTTTATGAGTTATGGTGTTGTAATTTGCATTCATGATAAATGCAGGTGGATAGCGGATCCAAATTTAAGAACAGTGGACGCCTATGTTAATGATTGGGCAAGTTGTGGAGCCGACGTCATCGGAGGCTGCTGTCAAGTAGGGCCGGATGAAATTAAGAAGATCAGAACTAATGTGGATAAATGGAACTCCGAGCAAGATTAAAACGATAAATTGAAAGTTGAGCACAATAAAAGCCCATTATACTTTTGCCAAGATTAATAATATGAAAGATCGCCTGCGTAGGTTGAGATATCTTTGTCTTGTTACGTTTGTATGAACTTGCTCGCGTCGAGATACTGGCTATAATATAAGCTGTATATACTGGGAGTTGTACTCTCGACCGGTTATCTATTCTAGATCCTGAGTTGGTGAGCTGAGCTGTGTCGAATCATGGCTTGTCATCTATTTCTACGAGGGCGAAGGTCCCCGACCCTGCTATGCAGGCTCAGAATTCACCTCGTCTTAAGACGAACGGAATTACGGCGCGGCACTATCGCCACGCACAGTAGTATACCCAATTAAACCAATGTAATTTTAACCATGATCGGGTATCGGGTATCCCCGTGGTACCTGACTTTCCTACCCCATTGGGGCACTTTACTTAGTACAACTTGTCTTATGTTCTAGACACGTAATAGGCAACACAAATACAGCTCTCAGCTGGGTTTGAGTTTGAGTGATAAGGCAGCACCGAAAAGTCAGTTGGAAGAAAAGGTTGTGAACGCCTACCCAGGAAAACACTAAATCATTGAGTATAGATCCGCGGGAAATTTGAATTTGCGCAAAATACTCCTTCGCAGATAATCTGAACTTCAAATAAATTTTACATTGACTTAAATAAGAATTTGACATTTATTTGAGCTGGTCACCAGAGTTTTCACAAATCAATCATCCAACATTGTCCTGCGCTTGTGTCCGTTTCCATATTTCTGAGAAGTGGAGTCTACTTCAGCAAAAATGGCACCGAGGGGAAAAGAGTCGTCAATTTTTGGGAAGGCGAAAATCAATTTTATTCCAAACTTCCCCTTAACTCACCTGTGTGCTTCAAATAATCGCCTGGTTATTGCCATGCAAAATAGAGTACTTCTCAAAATTGAATTGACAGGGGCAGCCGTTCCAGAAGGTCAGACATATACAAATTTAACCAAAATTCATATTAAAGGCAGTCTGGTATTTTTTTCATAAAGAATTCAAAATTTTCCATGTTAAATAACACTAACACCTCATTAATTGACATTCGTCAATAGGATATTGTCAAACATCACGTAGTTTTCGTAGAAAATGGGCCAAGGGGCTAGCTACTAACTTCATTTCGGCATTTTGCCAAAGTTAAGATCAATGAACCGGTATGCCGTGCCGTAGCACGTAGCAGTAATAAACTCTTGAAGAAACTAGTTTAAAGTAACGGCTACGTCATGTCTAATGGTTGGAAAACCCGCCCGAGAGCAGGCACTCCCATTCCAGTCTACATTGATGAATCAATGTTCTGCATTGATGTTATGAGGACGAGGAGTGTTATTAATAGCATAAATTGAATAAACAAACCGAACCGAACCAATAATTCTAAAACGGACTGACTAATATTTTTATATTTATTGCGTGTCTGCAGAGATTGACCTCAAGAAACATTCTTTGGAGGCTAAGATATCGAACCTGTTTTTGGACCCTTATGGAGAGCATCTAATTTTGGCCTTCAGTCCAAGGGACAGTGCAAATCCTGCAGAAGTCATGTACCTTGGACCAAATTCAGATAAACCAAAAGAAATTCAAAAGTTACGTTCTCATATTATTACTGCCGTGGCTTGGTGTCCATATATGGAAGGATCTGGAAGTACAATGTCTCCATTTTTACTAGGAACATCCAAAGGTGTAATCTTTGAAGGAGAAATCGTGAATGGAGAAGTTAAAGTATCGAAGCAGGTAATGAGTTTATTTCAGCCGTTACTTTTCAGAAGTCTATGGGAGAATTTCCTACACTGAATTCCGATTTTTATTGTTACAGCTATTCGACATTGGGAAAGGAAATGCGGCCGTCATATCTGGTCTGGAGTACTTCTTTCTACCGAAAACAAACAAATGTTTCATCCTTGTTGCAACAGCTCGAAAATTGTATCAATTTAAGGGATTCATTTCGAACAAGGAAGAAAGACCATGGTTTTCAAATATTTTCAACTCTTACTTGAGTCAAGCATCATCGGAAGATGCCTTGGAATTTGGAGAGTTTACACCATACTTTCAACCCGACCAATCCATTTCACGCCTGTCGATTATGTATGATACTTCGACTGGATATCCCAAAGTCATTGGGTATTTGACAGATACTGGTTCCATGGTGTACAAAGATGTAAGCAGCATGCAGCAACACATTAGAAATAAATAATTTAATAAAATAAACGTGTGTGTGATTTAGATGAGATCAACGTAGATAATAACAATTTTTGTACAGGTTACTGCTTCTCCTGTTCCACTAGACAATTTTCTGAAGGACATAAAATTAATTCCATATCCGAAGATTACAACTGAGTCGGAACCGGATGGATCTGGAACAACTACAACGTCTACTAAAGTTCCCAGATCCCTCGTAATGACTGAATACCACGCTGTCATGTTATTCAAAAGTTGTGTAAAAGCAATTTGTTCTTTAAATGAGGAGATCATATTTCAGGACAATTTTGATAAGGTAATTTTTATTTTTTATTTTTTTAGTAGTGGAATTAACTTTATCAGTCGGTCCTACAGACTGGCATGCACGTCCCATGGTATCACGTAGGATACTCTTTTCTCAGATCTGTACCTTCGGATGAGCGTGGGAGTTGATATACTATATTGGTGAAATATCTTGTTCCAGTGTATTCTGTTTCAAATTGATCTTCGCTTTATTTTTATTTCCATTCAAGAAGTGGGTAGTGGTATACTACGACCCATAAAACGAAATGGCTGAAGACGATTAAAAAAGAACTCGGGGTCACCCCCAGGGGGCGCCAAAGTTGTGTGTGTCGTTCCCCCTTATTTCCACTTGCTGAGACGAGCAACTTTTCCCTCTGACATTTTTCTCTGCGGTCAAAGGTGGAGGTCACAGGTCAAGGAGACTATGTGCGCCCAGAAAGTCATGCCCGGTTCGGATGCGGGGCACCATAGAGTTGACGGCTACGCATATGAGGAATGCATGTGCGTCGCAGTCAACTCAATGAGATCCCGCTGGCGGACCGGGCATAACTTTCTGGGCGCACTTTGACCTGACCTGTGACCTCAACCATTGACGGCAGAGAAAAATGCCAGAGGGAAAAGTTGTTCGTCTCAGCATGTTGAACAACTTTTGTAGGGGCCATTTTTGCGGTTAAGAGCGACACACCCAACTTTTGCACCCCCTGGGGGTGACACCGAGTTTTTTAAGGCTAATCGTCTTCAGCCATTTTTTTTGTAGGTCGTAGTATACAACTGTGCAAAATTTGAAACAAATCGCACGGAGGAGGATTTTCTCACGCACCCGCGCCGATGTCCTTTTTGAGCTCGTCTAGACTTTATGACGGATGGATGGGTCAACGAAAATTTAATTCTTGTAATCATGTCATGCAAACCCTAAGCAATGGCTCTGATTTCATAGCCTGTACCTGTAGAAATTCACTTCCATTTTGCTTTGTTACTGTTACTCTTCCAATTTAATTAAAGATTAAATCGAATTAGAATTTGGTACAATTGAACCAAATGCTAATTTTGATTGAGTCTAACGCAAGAGAAATTCCAAAGAGTGGACGGACTTAGCAGAGCACGTGTATAATTCATCCCCTCCTTTAAAAATGGAACACCCATGCGGTCTAGCTTGATACTTGCAAACCCTCACTAGGTCATGTTCGGTCGTCTCTAAATGAAGTCGTTGGTCAAAGCATTTATTAGAATCATGATTTTATTAACATACATCCTGTTTTAACCAACATTTCTATTTACTTTACAACGAGGGACGCTTTTTAAGTTGTGCATTTCATCATCACTAATAATTTAAACAGACACCATAATTCGTGGTCAGTGGTCACCCCAAAAGGCATCAAAACTAAAGCGACAAGCACAGCCCAGTGACTTAAGCATGTGTTCCGCACCATCGTGCGATTTTTTCTGCTATTAAGTTATCGTACCATACAGATTTCATAGAACTGTTACAAAGTTAAAATGAAGAAACCTAACGTGCTTATGAGCAGTGATTGATACTGCGCATAAATTAATAGAAATAACAAGAGAGAAGAAATAGAATTTGCGGACGAATGAATTCTACATTACAGGATAAATAGAGCAGATAACATCACTAGTGCAACTAAGTGACTCTGAAAAATTCACAGACTGACAAATAATGACATACCAGACTACGTGAATCTAATTTTGTTACTGCAGAACTTTGTACAATGGTACATATGATTGAATCGTCCGACAATAAATTAAGAACTTTAAAATATTCCGTGGTGTATTTGCGCCTTAGTATTCGGTAACTAATTTGTTCAAACCTTCGAGAGCTAATGCAAAAAATAAACCGAATAACATCTTTCCGGCCTTGTAACCTTGTGACCTTGTGCCTTGTAACGACCAGGTTCCTCCTAAGGTTAATCTGGCGTACACAGAAAAAGATAATTCCAGGTAAAAGCAATATCTAATTTGGTTATCAGTCTCAGAGAAGATGATAACAGGTAAATGAAGGGTCTCAAAGAGTATTTCAATATAGTATAGTGTGTGTAAATAAGGTGGAAAACGTGAGATGGGTAGGTTGGGTCTGAGTGAATCTTGAACGTGGTCTGTACCGTGAAGTCCGAAAGAAGCCGGACACCCCAACTTGCCCCAGCTGCAAGAGTGCCTGAGCAGCGAGCACTCGTCGCCCATGCACTCTTGCAGCTGGGGTGAGTTGGGGTGTCCGGCTTCTTTTGGTCCCCAGTGTATAGTATAGTGAATACTGCCCCGGAATGGCAGAGACGTGGGTTCGACTCCCACTACAGTTCACTTAATTTTTTACACAGATACTCACTCAAATTCTCACATACTCTGATTCTCACTCAATTTCTCACAGCCTTAATAACCGAATAAGGTAAATCCGAATTATCTTTCATGGGAAATGAAAACTAGGAAGCTAACAAACTTTTGATACTAATCAGTGATGATTCAGAAATCCCATCATGGGAAGCCCTAACAAAAGTGAGAGGTGTATTATGCAGAATAATCTTATTCGGCACCTAAGGGCGGATGTTCAGAATGAAAGGTTAATCAGCAGACTGAGCTACGCTTTGCTTCAATTTCTGCCGCTCAATTAATTACCTTACCTTAGGATAATTACTATCCTAAGGTAAACCCAATCCAATTCCATTGTATCAAATAACACAGGAATTTTGTCACTGATATTTTCGTACCCATAACGTATGCCTGCAACTGAAATCTCGGAATCTTCAACTTCTTATTGGGAGCTACTTTCTTTTTATCCACAATTGCGATCCGTTATCAACCATAACTTTACACTAGTCGTACTCTTTAGTCATTCATCATGGACCATATCAGCACATCCTCCGTTTTATCATAAAAAAGAAATTTAATTTTGTAATGGTATCCAAATTCATCTTGGGATCGTACTGGCTTTCTTCGATTCCTCACAGGTTTCGTCTTTTTGGGGCAATTTCAGGGCTAAAGGTATAGTGATACTTGGGTCATCCGTTTCAAACTCAGGATACCTCAATTCCTCTTCGGTGGGTGGGTACTCGTGTGTCGAAATGATTTGAGTTCGATGTCGTGTGTATACCTTGCCTTTAATTTCCACCGTAAGACCTATTTCCAAATTTTGACTCCGCCATACCATTTGACCACACCTGCTCGCCCGGCAGTTACACATGGCATCATCAGGCTCCGGTACACCTTGTATACTTCGCCTGTATTGCTCGCCACATTCAGGCGGCCTATAACTATTGGGATACCAGTCGGTTCCAATAAATTCCAATGAACTGGCCACAATGTTCGTGTTCTACCTTACATTTTTTGTGCCAGACCAAGTTCCAATTTTTCTTGTGTTTCGCCAATGCATTATGGACTTGAAAATATCGGATTTGCGTTCTTGACCGGTCTTTTCCATGCTTACATGACGTTCTCCGCCTTTCCATTGGATTTCGGATATCGTGGCCTTGACTCAACTCCCAATCTGCTCAAGGCTCCTTGAATTTACTGAATGTCAACTGGGTCGCTTTATTAATTATCAATTTCGTTGGGATTCCCTATCTGGCAGTCCTTTAAACGAAGTTATCACTGTACGACTTAGCGTTTGCTATCTTCTCGTATTCAAACCAATTCGTGTAGCGGCCCGCACAATTAGGAATTCCTTTCCTCCTTGCTGGAAATCAGAGCTGTTAACTTAGTAAGTTGTTAACTTAGAAAGTTTTTACTTAGAGAGTTTTTTGGACTTTATTGTTGTTCGTTTTGCTGGTCGGGTCACCTCAACGAACTTAATTGTAAAGGTTTGTGTTGTAATAAATTTAACTCGTTGGTCACCGTTGCTCAAGAAACTAAGGTAGATGGATTTTATTTCTCTCAATCCCTAAGTGTACACTTCCTAGATGATCGTAAAAGTTAGAGCTATCGTGCTTAGGTCCACTTAATTAAGAATTTTAACTTTCATAATTCACTTTCTTAAACTCTGAATTTTTACAATTTTGATTTCCCCTTTTGTCGCACTTACACTTTAACTAGTGAAATTTCGATCTCGGAAAAACACTTTTCCTCGATCTAACTGAACTGGTCTAGGCTGGTCTTCTTCGCCTGACTGATTGACCCTGGGAGAATAGTTTCGGAAGGGAGAATGGTCTTCTTCGACTGACTCGACTGACTCGACTGACTGTGTCCTGAGTCTTTCGACTGAATTTATACCCGCTATCTGGGCCCAAACTTAGACTGGGTTATTTCCATCCGTTACCTTAAATGGTCTTCAGCTCGGATTGCTCGTGATGTGCTACTTAGTGATTGGTTCCCGGGTGTTGGCAAGACCGAGCTTTAACTGCACAGTTAATCTAAATTTGGCTATGACATTTGGCTATGACATTGCATTCTTAAGCACATCTGGGATTTCACTGTGTAGTTATTCTAATCTTAGCTTTTACAACCTCTTAGCTCGATATTTTTAGATTTCTATATGGTTACATATTGTCATCGGACCATTCTAAAAATGGTTTGATGACAAGAGCTAACAACCTCCAATGGCTGGACAGCGATCTCGCGACATTAGTTGTAGCTCATTTGTCAGTGACCAGTGGGTTGCTCACTGCACAATTTGTCATGTGACTCTTGTACTCTTCATTCATTCTTGGCCAGTACATGTACTCAAGGGCTCGTCTCAGATAATTTTCAATGCCGATGTGGCTCCCATGAATTTTCCGCGTAAACTCTGACCTCGTTTCTGGCAGCTTATGCATTCGCTTCGCACTGCTCGGAATGCGTGTAGAAGTTATTTCTCTCCAAGTCATTACACGCATTCTCTTTAGCTCCTGACTACCAGATGACTTCCCCTTGTTAAGATAGGCCGGCTCAATGCATCAGCAATGTATATATATCCGCACCCTTGTAAATATCCTTGGTTTCTTTAAATTTAAAAGCAAGGGTTTCTAGAAAAAAAATTGCAGCGGCTTGTGATATTTGGTGACACTTGAATAAATATCTTTTATTTGATTTGATCCATCTCGACCCCACAGTAAGCTCATGTCTTCAATAAATGTAACGATGGAACTTACTTCATTCGCGCAATTGCTGACAAAGAAACTATCTTTTTTCGTCGCACCTCTCTGTTTCGTCTCTGTCATCGCGCTTGACGAATATCTCGCGTGATTCCAATTCGCATTTCTAATTTTCTCGCGTCTGCTTGTATTGTGACCGCATTCTTGTCAATGTATGTATTCGTTATTGGGTTATCTAAACTTTCTGGAAAGCTTTCCCTGGTGTCCTTTCTCCGCCGACAACCTCTCTCCACGATGTTTTCTCAAATTTCTGAACGGGTCAGTCTTCTCCGATAGTTCGCTTAGTCGAAAGACTTATGCATTTTCCGTAGTGATCGACTTTTACTCTGTCTTTCGGCAAAACGTGACCAGTAAATCTCACTTCGTCCAATCTTATTTCTCATTTTTAAATTATTCATTTTAAATTCCTCTTTCTGGTTTTGTCCGGAAAATCCATCTCGTATACGTCATGGCATCTTCAGCAGCTTGATAGGTTTCTCCACGACTAGCATAATCCGCAATCACTTCAACACCTTAAGAACTTCTATTGCTCCGTGTGTCGCCCTCTCACACATTTGTAGTGCTGAGTCGATTCCAAACGGCGTACGATTCAATCTGTTATATCCCGAATTGTGTGTCGACGGTAGTTACGTATTGGTCTTCACTTTCTATTTAAAGTTGCAAGAATCCCCATTGTGCATCAAAGACACTAAACACTTTCGACTTGTATAACCTTGTTGTGTCATATGTTGTGGTCATTGGTTATTGCGTCACAGAGCTTCCAGGCATTTCTGTTTCTTTAACATTAAACGTATTGAGATGAACTTGCTCCAAATATAATTGGGTGGTCCATCTCGGGACATTCCTCGCCGATGGAAGCGTAGTCGTCACATATCGTCATTCGTCATATTCTCAGAGTGAAGTATCCCTTCGATATCTTGCATGAGTGGGATCAGCTTGACACGTACAGAGTAGGTCTGAACCAGTAAGGAGTGAATGGTTCCCACTTGATCCTCCAGTGCTTCGAATACCAGCCGAAAGTTACCAGGTTTTTTGTTACCTAGCCGTAAGTTACCACATCAAAGTAGATACTTCCAAGGTAGAAGGATGAGTTAGGGTGGAATATTGAATCATCAGATTTCTAAAGCAGTCCTGTCTCCGACTTAGCTTATCGTTGAATCCAGAATGGTGAGTGCTACCTCATCTTGCTTCGAACGTAAGACTTAGTCGCAGAGTAATCCTTCATCAGTCTGAGGAAGTCTATTTTCTGGAACCGGTGATTTACACATATAGAATGCACTCCTTGTTTCTTCGGTGGTAATTAATAATTGGACTACCCAGAGGCCATCCCAGTCTAGCTACATCTGCTATTGGTGGGATTTCAGTTTTTAATTTCGAGAACCTTCGTATGTTTAGCCGAGCGTTATCAATTACAATAACTATCTTTGGATTGGCGTCCCTCATTGAGGACGATTTACTTTTTCAGTGTGGTGTACATTATCACCGCACTTCGTCCAAATCTAGGATAGAGCCAGGGATCATAATGTCAGAAATTGTACGAATCTTCTCTAAGGTGAAGTGCATGCATCGGCCAGTAGCAATCACCAGCCTCTTCCAATTTCACATTTCGACCGTGGATCCTTTGTTTAAAATCGCTTACGTCTTGATTACTTCTTTCGGCTTTCTTAGGGTCACAGTGGTAATTGGTAACAATTTGACCGTATGTATTATTTGAGATATATTGGTGCTGACTTTCGGTTTGTTATGGCCAGCTTGTATGTATGTATGTTACGAGAGTGGAAGCAACTGCTACAAAGCAGAGCTTCCAAGCTGACTAAGCCATTTTTGGCC
>JAQGCA010004615.1:0-10126 GCA_034698945.1 Protaphorura quadriocellata
CAGAAAATTTTGTTTTGATTTTGGGTGATTTTGATGAGTTGAAAAACTATCGGGAGAGTATTTGCCAGCGATACACGTGAGATTTCCCGGTCCGTTCCAATTTTTTATGTTTTTGTGACTTTTGTGTAGCGCGCACAATAGATTTTACAAAAAGTTGGAATAATTAGCCCAGGTGTAATAATTAGCCCTGCTTACCCTAGTATAAACACGTTGTTCCAAAATGGCGTTTACTTCAATGAAATGAGTCTTTTTCTCGTCTTGGGCCGATAAGTAATACATTAGGTAATTGAAAGTCGTCGATCTGACGCGTTTTAACCCCTCCTAGCGACTAAATAAGAAATATCTGTACTAACGTCGTGAATCCTGGGAGTCACATGGGAGACTCGTGAGTGACAGGAGTACACAGAAATCGCGTGTACTCTTATTTTCATTATTTGCTTCCATAAAATAAATCGAATAGAATTAGGAATCCATTTGATTCTATACGCTATACGCTATAAGCAATGATCTAATTTTACTCGGGTCACCGAAGATACGTCACTGTTTTCGTAAGCAAAGTCAGCAAGACTGATACAACAGATGACAGCCATTTGAACAAAACTTTGAGTCTGACGGCAAAATCCTACGGTTTTCGAATTCTCCCGGATCCGTCTTGTCAGTTTATACGACGATAATTTGGAAGGAAATGGAAGGCATTTATAGGAGAGTTTCCCGGCTCTAAAGCATGTGAGCATGTGAAGCATGCACTGTATAGCCATTTGGCTGCTACATTTACATTACAAAGATCCGAGGAAACTCACTTAGAAATTTAATACGTTTGCAGCTTTGTTTTGATTTTTACGGGGGTCATATATCATTGAAAGTGAATTTCTTGCTATTTGTATAAATATATCCGAAAATGGTAACATTAAAGCAACGAAGTTAGTTAAAGGTTAAAGCTTGCTGTACTGTTAAAGTGCATGGAGGATTTCAGATGTACCATCCAGATCTTACTGCCATCTCCGGGATGTTTGGTTCAACTATAACTCTCCTATACAAGTAATGGACAGGGTAGCTTGGTTGGAATCTTCATGCAAATACAACATTCGACTCAAAATATCCCAGCCTACAGTCGCAGTCCAGTGTACATTCTGATGACACGTTGAGAAAAGTCGAAGGATTGGTATTCCATCTCGCGTTACCGGAACCAAATTCTACATTAGATGAGATTCGGCGGAGATTATGACCCCCCTTTATGCGAGAGGGGGCTGTTGACATGGCAGTAACCACACAAGATGGAAAACTTAGAATAACTGTGTACTTCGAGAATTTATTGTTTGTTTGTTTGTTTGTTTTGGAGTCTTTGAGTCTTCTAATGCATTCGTCACAACATTTACAAAAATAAATGGACTGATGAAATCAACTGCAAATTAAATTACTCAATAACATATGATGACTATGAGAATTTGCTATATCCTATAAAGAGTCTGTAAATGTAATTTGTTAAATAAAAGGATCCTTGTTGTGTTCGTATTTAGAATTTTAAGTCTTGTACAGATAGGTAGGTTAGGCTAGTTGTCCTAATTAGTGATATGTAACTAACGTGTATTCGTAATTAGAACGGAAAGTTTCTGTTGATTACTTAGAATGTGTGGTTTTGACTTTGAATTCATTGTTGCGAAGTTGTGAGTACCGTGAAAGTGAAATAATAAGAAAATATAATATCTTACAATTTATCTTGTAGAACCCTACACATTCCTCTGTGTGACTATCAACAGTTGGAGGCCGTAGATTCCTTGTTTCAAGAATAATTTTTTGTAATCCAGTCTCATTTATTTATTCGATCAAAGCAAGTTAGAATAGTTTTGCTAATTTCTGGTGATTAGATTTAATGGATTGAATTTCTTCCTGAAGAATCTTAAACCAGTCTTCTCCTTTGCGCATGAGCTTCGGCTGGATTTTCGGGCATGTCTCCAACAGTTTGAACGGACTTTTTGTACCCAAGACAGATTGGGGGAGTCCAGATTTTTCAACACTCTCTGTAAACTTGTACGGCGTCGCAGTTGATAAAATGTAGACTCTGGGCTTCCCGCTCAATTTCTGAGAAAAGTAGTACATTGCCGTTGCCGTGTGAGGGCAGATCTGTGGAATTTACGTACTATTAATTGGTGTTTAAAATTAAACCCATATTTCCACAAATACGTGTCGATTTAAATTTTGCTAGTAGTATTACCAAATATAATCTGAAAACAGTTACCTTAAATTCCGTATTTAAAGAAAAGCCTACCAAATATTTGTTGACGTCCCAGGACGCTTTGGTCGTTTCGTAAATTTCTTGATCTCCGACACTCATTGACCCCTTGACGACTTCCCTTAATCCAGACACGATGTCGGATGGAATTTCAATGACACCATCCTTTTCCATGATCTCCTTTATGGTTTTAGAGTTCGAGAACAAGTAGAGGACCCTTTCGACATTGTACGGATTCGCGATGTCCATCGCATTGGCAGGAGTCACTTCAACTTCCCCACCAAATTTCAAAATCCCTTGTGAAAGTACTAATTCCACGCAGTCATTTTTATTCGTCGCGAAGTGAATTTTAATCGGCAGCCCCATTTTGTGTGCGAATACAGCAGAAGACAAGTTCCCAGCAGCTCCGGTAGGAATGATCACTTCAATTTCGTTCCCTTCCAACAAGTACAAGTAAACGTAATGGGCCGTCTGCTCAAATATATATTTTTTTAATTACAATGAAGATTATTTATTTATCGGATTTTATCGGAATTTTGCAATTCCGACCTCTGCTTTGCTTCAATATTTATAAACTAACCTGTATCATGATTCGGGCCCAATTGATTGAATTGATGGAGATCAAACCCGGAGCTGGAAATGATTGTTTAATTGGAACGTCTAAATCGTCTGAAGTTCCTTCGACCTCGAACACGTGGACATTTTCTTCTAAAGCAGCCCTCATTTGCCATTCTTGAACTTGAGAAATCTTCCCTTTGGGGTACAGAACAATAATGTCAATATTCTTGGACCCACGGATGGCGTCAATTGCTGCACTCCCAGTGTCACCGGATGTGCCGACCTAATTTAAATGAATATGTAGAATTATCATAATTTATTACAATAAATTAAAATAATTAAAATATTAGTGAAAAAAGAATAATATTTAAATTTTCTCACCAAAACAATGACATGATCATTTTTCTTGGACATAAAATGTCCCATGAACTGTCCAAGAACAGACATTCCTAAGTCCTTGAATGAGCCAGTCCGCCCGTGAAACAATTCTACAATCTTGACTTGATTCCCAGCCTTATCATTCACCGGTGTAATTCCGATGATCTCATCTTTAGAAAATGTTGAAAATGCTCGTCTTACGCAATTATGTAAAGCATCATTCGTCATTTCTTCTTGGGCCACAAACATCCGAACAATTTTTGTTACGACTTCTGGATAAGTGAGTTTTAGGGATCGCCATTCTTGTAGAAGTTTCGGTGTCAACTCTGGAATCGTTTCAGGGACAAAGAGACCCCCGTCAGGAGCGTAGCCAGAAAATAGTGCCCCTTCGAAGGTTGTGCCCGTAGATCCACCTCGTGTACTTTTATACAACATTTTAGTTGAATTAATTAATCACAAGAATATTATTTTGTGTAATTATTTATGAATAGTTTTGCGGTGGACTAAACTTGACTCGTCTGTTTTATCAAGAGTAAAGTGAAGTGTATGTTCTTAGTGCATGACTCGACTTAAAAATCTTGGCAAAGACTCAAGTCAGAGATAAGGCTAACAAGGAAACCATGTTCTACATAAATGTGAGATCAGAAATTCTTAAACGTTCAGGACTATACATTTCAAATATTCTGGACATAAATATCAGGTCTCGGTTACAAAAACTTCAGCAAATTGTCAGAAATTCAATTCATTGGAAACTGGTCACACTTGTGCTCATGGAAAATTATGTCATTCGTTGATCTTAGATATTACAATATAGATGTTTCCCTTGTAAAATAATATGGACGAATTATATAACTTTATATAAGTTTACGTCCGTTAGTTATGATACTTGAGTACATATTCTAAACTTGAATCATGCCACGTCTGGCAAAGCAGGTCTTGAATAAAACATGCAGTGATTACTTTGTGACATGACAGTTGCACATGTTGACAACTGAAAGCATATTATATGTTTAAATATTGATATGTAAATGTAATCACAAAACGAGATTCGTTCAACTTGCGTTTAGTACGTAATCGTTGCACTAATAACTTTGGTCTAATCTATGTACGGAGTGAATTTCTTCTAGTGTAAAATATAATAAAATATGTAGATTAATTACCCCTATGATAATGTATGGAATATGGATTCTTTGCCGACTATTTGCGGTAGAGATTGGGGTGTTACCCATTCGATTCGACCTTGGAATGGTGTCTTTAGTCAAGGGATTGGTATCCCCTGAGTGAGGTCAGAAAATATTCTCGTGCAACTATGTCTTACATATTTCAGCAAATTTTGTTAAAAAAGTTCCCAAGTTCGCCCTATGAAAGTTGATAAATGCAAACCGAATTCTTAATTTTTTAATTACCAATTTATTTGCGTTCCAGACAATTTTGAAAAAATTCAAAATAATTAATTTTTATCGAAATATTGGGTTTCATTAAGTTCTTTGGTGTATCCAATCAATATTTTGGCGGAAAAAATTATCTTTAATTTTTCAAAATATTATGTAATGCATCCAATGAGCACATGACAAGAAAGACGCAAAACAAATGTCGAAGAACACTCGAATGGACTTAAATTTTGACAATTCCAAGTGCGGAGGCAGAAATGGATCACGTCAAAAATTAGAAAAAAATGTGCACCGAACACAAGGATAATTTTTGCCAATTTCGTCTACGATTGGACCCCCAAAACCGAGTTGGCAAATTAAGAAAAAGCAGGATGTAGAGGTTGGCACATAACGTTGAGATGGGGATTACCACATAACGTTAGGACATGGGATAACCACAAAACGTTAAGAGATAGGGATGACCACATAACGTTAAGAGATGTGGATGATCACATACCGTCAAGAGATGGAGAGATGAGAAGATCCAAAGAGATGTTAAGAGATTCTGAAAAGTCGTATTCTGACTGCATCCGAGAGTGTTCTGTTAGTGAGAAATAGTCCTTATAAACGCACATATTTATCAGCAGAGAAGAGCGCGTTACAAATGGACGGGGATGATTTTATAAGCCCTTTACAGGACTGCGTCCACGAGCTAATAAGGGGTCACGGCAGGTTGTCTCGACATATGTGGCCTCAAAATATTATGCTAATTCTTTTATCTCAGCTGGTATTACTTTGACGACTTGGAGAAACCGCCTCCTCCCATCTCAAGAACAAACGCTAGAGATATTTTGTTATTTGAGTTGTTAATATTTTCACTCTTTGTTGGATTCCTAGGAAAATTCAAATTTGCCAACTTCGACATTCCTAATATTTGATGCAAATTTAAATTTTCCAACTTGGACAATTGGTTGCCAAAGTGGTTTTCGCCAACTTCACCCTTCACCAAAGAAGTTGTCCCGAGTTCTTGTGTTGTATTAAGTATTCTCGGTGATATATTTCATGTATATTTGTTAATTTTTGAACTGACGAGACAAGAAAACG
Organism: Protaphorura quadriocellata; assembly: GCA_034698945.1. Taxonomy (NCBI): domain Eukaryota; kingdom Metazoa; phylum Arthropoda; class Collembola; order Poduromorpha; family Onychiuridae; genus Protaphorura; species Protaphorura quadriocellata. The sequence continues at coordinate 5,641 of JAQGCA010004615.1, forward strand.
AATGACTTTGAATGAATAAACGTTGGGCATATGTTACTAATTCACGAGGGCCGAGTTATTTGTTTAGGGGGCCGTTCCACATTATTTTGGGAGAAAGTTACGACTTTTAGGGGGCAGAGTGACCCGGGGGCAGAGTTACTTTTATTATGGGGACAAAGTTATTTGCTTAGGGGCACAGAAATTAGTAGCCTACTGTGGGTTCGTTCTGGCTATGGTCCGCGATGGACGTTCAAGCTAAAAAATCCCATGCTAAATACATGAGAGAGGTTTCGAAGACCACACTTCAAACAAACGGATAGTACATTAAACCCGCCTAAGAGGCCAACAGTTCTTTCGGTAAAACGTAGGCCGCTGGGCTTGGTTGCATTTAAATATATGTGACCACTGCACTGACCACCTGAACAAATTTTGTGAGGGTTGTGCCCAGAAAACTCCGACCTTAGAAAAAACCGCGAACACTTTGAGGTCTTGAATGCACAAACACGCTTGACTCGTTCTTGCGGCCAAATGGCTAGTCTATTTGCGATAGAACGTTCACAACAGTTGTTAATGGGGTCATGGACTACAACCTATTAAGATTGGATCCAAATCCAGTGGAATCCACAGAACGTTTGGATGGGTGACTTTTAATGTGCACCCGGGAGAGGAAAAACCGTGAGAAGACCGAAAAACCCACGTCATGTCTAGTCGGAAAGAATATATGTAGATTGGACTATTAGGACCGGGGATCGAACCCCGTACCAACAGAATAGCGGAAACACGGATCACACTATGCTGGCTCTGGTAATTGCCAAATCTATAAGGCGAAGAAATACTAAATAAAAAATTGGACAGTGTCATTCGAATCGTTCACGTCGCTCATTTCATTCCCCACCGTCCCATATTGGACCAGAAATTTGTGAATTGGATGTAGATTTTTATGTCAGAAATATTGAGCACTTGGAATAACGGCTAATCTTCTGGTCAAAGTCAGAATACTTTAGTCAACATTTTTGGTGACCCTGACGTGATAAATGATTAGTGATTTTAAAGTGTGATTAAGCGGGGCGACTTGCGACGTGGGTCAATTTTGGATCACACAGCTGGGCGAACCTCTGCAAAAGAGTGGCTCCTCAGGAACCACTTGAGGTGAAACTGTCGCCATATGTTTTTGTATCATTCATTCAGCAATTTTGTTGTTTGTACGGATCTATTGATTTTTGGTCTACCATGGATTGGGTTTGGAGATCGAGAGCGCCAGTGGGGAGTCCCGTTACCAAACAAATAAACTGATTTGGCTAAGGAAGGTCAAGATTCGACCAACCTGACAACTAACATGCAACTCGTCTCATAGAGAAGTAAAATAATTTGATCAAAACTCGCTTGGACTTTTTGATGAATGACGATACTTTTCAATTCTGACTATGATGCCGAGGGTAACACCATCCAAGAGATGCCGAGGATAAAATCACCTGAATTAGGATTAGGACAAATTTACATCTCTAAATCGCTAAAACGATTACAATGAGATGTGTCACATCCTATGTACATATTCTGAGTTTATCACGTGTTCGATCAATGATCTACATGCTACATAAAGTTATAATAAATGTATATCTCACTTTCTTCTGTCGAAACTAAATTCTTTCATAGTAATTTTTATTACATCACATTCAAAATTTATTTTTGTGTATTATTAGAACACTTTAGCTAAAAACATTTGTGACAAACAATCGGTTAAGTTGAAATACAGATTTTTTCTTCCGGGTCGCAGACCAAATGTTCCTGACACTTAAATTTATACCTTATTCCATATATATGTTCGATTCCGCATGCGTTTCCTCGACCACTGAAGCATACAGCCTTCGCTGAGTCATATCTTTGCAATGTTAGCCCACATTGACATTTACCGGCAAAACAACCTAACCCTGCGCTCACGTGACATTGTGTAGTGTCGAAACAATATTGCCCGTTGGGTTTGAAACACAATCCCTTTGATGTTCTCTCAAACCCTTCCCTACACCTACAAATGCCATAATCATCATTAACTTTATTACAAACAGAATTCGGAGCACAATCGTCCCAAGTATCAACAGAACACTCAAATCCTTCTAGTGTTTTACAATAACGATTCATTAATTTCTGACCGCGTGGGCATACACATTTCACTTGACCAGGAAGATCGCAAGCAATTCCATTTCCACAAACATCTAAACCCCCTTCCAAATACGCATTGAATGCTTTCAAGTAATCATTGTAAATGCTCGGCCGCACCTGACTGATGAATTTATAAATTGGAATCAATTTTATATCAGTGGGGAGAACAACCATGTTTGTTTTAATTGTATCAGCCCAACCGGTGATACGTCTACGACCAATAACGGAATCCCTGGAAATAATTCCAGGGTCACCACCTATTGCTCGAGTTACGAATTGCTTGTCTTCCAGATATCCATTTTCAAAATATGAAGGTATTTCGGTAATTCTACACTTGCGGATATCTCTGAAAGTATTCCCGTAAGACAAGAATTCAATCGCTCCACCAACATAAGCAGAATTAATTATATGGGTTCCATACTCATTGAAATGCGTACGCCATTGCGCAACAGAGATACAATCGTTTACTTCGAATGGAATAAGTGAGTCAATGTCTGATTTAAACCAACGATTGAAACTCTGAGTGAATGGTTTGTTTAAATTGATAAACCATTCCTTGTATTCCTTTACGACAGTGTCAGTGGTGTCTTCATAAAGTCTTGTGTTCCCAGGTATTAGGGTTCCCCTATATATATGCGGCTGCTCTAAAATAAATATTGGAATTTGTACTCCTGGCTCTAAAATTGATATAAGCTTGGACATCATTGAAAACCTCATGTACATATGATGTCCGGGCTGCACCATTTACCTTCCGTTTCGTGAATGCATTTTCGGTTAGATAAAATGGTGTTTTTCGAGTAAATTGTTCACGAATCATGTCATAACCGTAACCTGCACTTTTAGCAGTAATCGCTGTTTCTGGTGGTGAAGTTGGCCGTTCCGTTTCTTGTTTTGCCGCATCTACGAGTTTTTTCACGTTATCTGGTTCCAATTCTGTAGAATTCAGTCTGCCGTTCACAATATTATCGTAAATTCCAATAAGTTTCTCACGAATTTTGTAAAGTTCTGCTGGGACAGCGTAAATGCTTTTAAGAACATAATCACCCGCGCGTGTCATCATTCCTCTTTGGTCTGTCGGTTTCACTGTCGTTGGTTCGGCGCGAGTCGGCCAATTATAAATCGGTTTTGGTGTCGTTGTTGTCTTCATCAATTCAAGGAATACACGATGAGCCCTCTCATTCTCTTCTTTTTGAGCAGCTGCTCTTGCCGTCAATTCTGCCAATGTTCTGTTCAAAGAGATTAGAATTTCTTGCTGCCTTTCATCTATTTCCGTCTGTGATTGCTGCGTTGGTGGTGGAGTCGGCGGTGCAACATATTCCAAGGTACCTTCGAGCCAGGCCTTCACAGCTTTTTGCATTTCAACAGCGATCGTAGTGTTTACTTGTTTGACAATGTCACTCAATGGCTTGATTTGTAGTTTGGATTTAAGCATGATTGATTGATAACCCAATGTCTGTTTCCATTCCTCAACATTTTCAATAATAGTCGCCAAGTCCATCTCCGCCAGATTTACTCTTCCGAATTTGTGGTCACCACCCTTTAGGTGAATGCTGATTTTGGAATCTGGCAAAGAATTTTGGAATTCTATCAAATATTCAGAGTTTTGAGGAAGTTTTGAAACTGCATCTTTGATATCGTCAGTTTGACCATTGCGCAGGTTTCGTAAGTCCTCTTGAGCTGCCTCGACGATTGTCTCCATCTCTCCACCACCATAAGCCGACTCGACCACATGAGTTCCATATTTTTTAAATAGACTAGTCCATTCACTAACGGAATCTCTGTCATGAATATTAAATGACGGAAGTTCAGCGATATCATCTTGGAAATCTTGATTAAATGGGACCTTTTCATTTAAGACTAATTGGAATTTTCTAATCTCGCGGATTGATGTCACTTGAATCTCTGTGACTTTGCTCTTCGCGTCAATCACGTTATATCCTGGGTGGAATTCGGCCTCATAATTGTCTTCCTTGACATCGTCTTGAAGACCCAACTCCCGCACTCTAGCGGCCATGTATTCCCCAGGATTTGTATAAAAATTTAAAATATTGACCTCTTCGGTCACAGGTTCTGCGGTCATACCGTCCGGAATCTTGAACCCTAGTTTAGAAAACTTAAGATCTTCAAATACGAAAGGTGAGTGCTCCAGGGATTCATCTCTCAATACATCATAACCGTGACCTGTGACCAGAGCAAATTCATATTCGGGGATTTCAATGGAGAACGCCTTTTGGAACAAGGCTATCATAGCAGGATTCATGTTACTCCCTTGTAAAAATGTTACAATATCTGATCTCTTTGTTGGAATTTGTGTGATATTCTTAATATTTCTTGTCTGAAAAGAACGCTG
>JAQGCA010004616.1:0-10125 GCA_034698945.1 Protaphorura quadriocellata
TCGTAGGCGATATTTTTGACACTATAGAGATATGGGATATCGATTTAAAAGTTAACTGGGAGTGCGCTTTCCGGGCTGTGTATTCTCGCTTACAGCATATCTTACCCTTATAGAATTGATTCGTAATGCTAAACTAAGTTTCTTTGGAGAATATAATCTCGTTATATATATGATCATTAATCTGACTGACTAGAAGCGCTATCAGTGAGTCCTGATTGATATTTGGGAATTTGGATGCAGATAGTACTATCAAGGAATTCAGTAGGAATTTTATTGTAGACATTTGAGAGTTTTGTCTGAAAGAAATTACAGGCTGAGTCACAAATAAGAGTGTAAGAGTACAAGTATACTTTCGTTGGAATTAGCCATGATGTAACTCCGATTCGGGTCCATAATTTTTTAAAGCAAATCAGAATTTTTAACCGATGGATTATGAATTATTCCAATGAGACTTTCACTATTTTCACTGACTTTCACCCAGCCGGTAGTCGAAGTATAGCCGTTATATTATATGACTCGTAGTAAAGTCACACATTATTTCCATTTTGCGACTGTCGCAGTCGAAGTTAAAACAAAACCAAAGCGACAAAAATCCGGATACTGCTTGGGAGGCAGGTGGAACTAGAATTTGAGTTAGTGTTTTTAATCAATGAAAGTCATTACACAGATTTCAAACACAATGCATAAGTGAATTATAGTATTTTGCAAGGTTGTACCGAATACTCGGTCCGGTGTCCGGTCAAAGTCAAAAGCGATGATCGGCCGATACAGGCTTAACATAACGAATAGTCGGTTTACCAAGTTCCTGAAACGGAATTTCTTCGGACAGATCTGTCCGAAATTAAACCCCGTAACGTATAAGAGACTCAGTCAAGTATTCTTTTGGCCGAATAGAAACCGAATACTCGATACAGCCCTAAGATCTTGTACACAATTTAAAATATTATGGTTTAGGGACAAAATAACGAACAATTAAATCAATTTAAGATGAAACTTGATTTAATTCAAGTTTTTTTCCCTTGAAAATACGACTTGAATTGGATTTACTTAATTCTTTCGAGCAGTTTCTCTCTATTTAAGTAGAATTGAATGTCAGTGATAAACACAGCACCTCTTTTTAATTTAATGTTTTTTAGAATGGGGAACGATGATATTTTTTTATTGTCGAGTTGTAATTTTTGTATTGTATAAGCGCGGAAACCGAATTGTCGGATTTAGATTGTTGATTTGTCTGTGGTCGACTGAGGTAGTTGACCCGAATTCATAGTCCCCACTGCCGAGTCGACGGAACTCAAATTCAACGAATTCGAAATTATTCACTTCAAAAATTCAAAACACACACCTTGTTTTTCTAATCGGAAAAAGAAGCGACTGGTCACCAGTGCTCGCTTCATCATGATGAATCAGACCGAGAATTTTGAAATCCACGAAATCACTCGTCGATTTGAGCAGAGCTACGTCATTAATTTCACTGCCGTATTTTTTGGGGATGTTTTTCCTTTGGTAAGTAAAAGAAAATTAGTAGACGACCTGGTCTTGTAAAGTTGTAAGCAATTTTTGCAGCATATGCGGGGTGGTCCATATACAATTGACCGTCTCTTCTCCTCTACTGTCAAAAGTGTTGGGGATTATGTATATTATACTTAGAACGGAACCCGCCATGCCAGAGGGTTTCAATTGGACTTATTGAAACATACTACCAAAGAGATGTCCTGTCCTGTCAGAGGTGAAAGGTCAAAACAACTTAAGACATACTCTGCGAATTGGTGTCCTGAAAATTTTAAGATATTACTCCTGAAAATTGGTCCAGTAATTTGGGAAGGTATAAGGACAGACACACACATAAACAAACAGAAACACTGCTCCTTACATTATTATTAATATTATGTGTCATCATTAAAACCCGAAATTGAAATTATGTGGAAATGTCAAAAAGTCCACCAAACGGTTAAACATAGTTTCACTTTTACCCCTCACGGGGGTAATGCCAGTTCTGGTAGGTTCGTTTAGTTTTCCGTGGATTCGGGATTTTACAATGACATAATATTCTCAGCTCATAGTATTGGAAGAGGTATTGAGCGACGACTATGCATGTTGAAATGAAGTTTTTATTTATGTTTAGAATTTAAAGGCTTAGGTTTGCAAATTTTCAAGCGGTAATGTCATCATTTCTGGTATATTTTGTTTTTGTTCCACTCTTCAACGTGGCGAAAGATTATAAATAGAGACCCAAACAAATAACTTGGATATCCGGAAGGTTTTAAAATAATTTGTTCAGATATATTTATTTGTCTGTGTTTCCATTCAATATTTTAAACGGGAACTATTTTCTGTGTTAGCCAAACAGTCTTAATACATGTAAAATTGTTTGAACTCATTGTCTGACGGGTTAACCTCTAATTAGCGCTAATTGGTGGAGCCGAACGGAACAAATGTTCGTATTGAGCTTTAACATTTTAGATTTAATTATTCGCTTTTTTTTTATCCACCCGGCCAAATCAACTTTAGTGTTATGGCATCCGTACAATCATTATTAAATGTTTTTTTCTCTCTCTAATAGTGATTTAGAAATTTGAAGTATCTCGTGTTTAACTTAAGTAAGACTTTTATTCTAGCTTTAGGATTGCGAACCGAAGCGGGTAGATGGAAGCGTCCTTTAGTCATATTTTTTTTCTAATTTTGATAATTTGGCAAATTTTCAAAAGAGTGTGTGTATTACTTGACTCTCGTTGTCAAGTTTCCAAGTTGAGCTACACAGTCGAGTTGAGTCTTTCATGAGGTTCCATAAAAATACATTGTGTTAATTTTCTAGATTTGCACGTATCTCCGTGTTATGCACTAAAAATATTCATTGACACTTAAAATCTTAAGGTAAATTGTTCTTGGGATTGAATTTAACACAAATTTTATTAATTTATTACATCATAATTTATCATTCCACAATATCAGTATGAAGATAACATAACAGGGTCGTCTTTTGATTACGTTTTTTATGAAAATAATAATTATAAATTAATTGGAGCCTGTTTCAAGGTAAAATAATATATGCCGCGACTTGCATGACTTAGCGTAGGAGTGGACACAAGACTAGGTCGCCTAGATCAGGTGATCGTATTGATAGGTTTCTGCCAGAGCATGGTAACTATCTTACTAATTACTTTGGAGGTCATGGTCACCATGACCTGATTAGTTGTTTATGAATTAAAAGTAATAAAACTGTATTATAATGCGGCTACCCATGCTTCTATTTAACTGGTGTAATATGTAAGGCTGTGGAGAATTATATTATTTGTGTATATTATATTTTATGTTCGCTTAATGGGCGGATTATCAAGCAACTCCTGAAATTTTCGTAAGAACTAATTCTGTGGTACTCGAGCTTAGCACGGGTTTTAAAAACTTTTGAAGCAACATTTTGTTGTGTTAATTTTCAGGACTCGCGTGGAAGATCGTCTGAAGAGACTAATATGACGGAGGAGATTGTGATTGCAGATATTGCAGAGGAGAGTTCACCTCCGACCCCGGAAGACCCTGTTGATTTGGAATGGGTCAAAGAATTCATGACCAAAGAAACGATCATTCTCATTTTGGTCTCCCTCAGTTTGCTGATCTACATCATTGGCTGTTTCATGACCTTTACTTTCAAATGCCTTCTCAACTCATGTTCCCGTCAAAAATTTGATCCATCTAAAAAACACAAACGCGTCCTCCTCGTCATTGCTCATCCGGATGATGAATGCATGTTCTTTGGCCCCACCATTATGAATTATTTACAAGCCAGTAGGCGCAACTTTTTTGTCCTTTGTCTCTCAAATGGTGAGTTCTTTCTGTATTTTGTATTAAACCACAAAAATGAATTTTTGTTTGTCTTCATATTTGTGAGAGTTCGAGTTGAGTGCCAGGAAAATCGATGAGAACCTGCCAGTATTTTTTTCTGAAAAGGGATTACTCATACCTCTGCCAAGTTTTTTTGTACCATTTGTTTGAATCTTTCTGACAGAATTTGAATTATAACGCACCGATTTTTCGGGCTACTGTGGTATGGAAGTTCAATCTATCCAAATGTCCGTGAAATTCTTTATTCGACTCAATATTTCAAGTTTGGTTCATTTCATGATAATTTTCAGGAAATTACGAAGGATTGGGAAAAACCCGGAAGAAGGAATTTTGGCAGAGCTGTTGTACAATGGGAATTTTCTCTTCTAATATTACACTTCTTCATTATGACAAGATGCCTGACGATCCCAATCTGGACTGGCCAACACAATTAGTATCCCGTGCCATTGTGGACCATGTTGATTCGTATGATATTGATACGGTTAGCGAGTATATTTTTTAATACAATAATAGTTAATAAAATAGTGACTAGTTATATTCACAGTCTTGCCCGACTCCCATTCCTATGTTTATTCGAGTTATAATTTGATTTAATTTTTTGGTTGCTTTCAGTTAATTACTTTTGATGGGAAAGGTATTTCAGGACACAAGAATCACGTGGCCATTAATAAGACGGTCAATGCACTCATCACTCAGAAACAATGGCCGCAATGTTAGTACACATTTTACATTTAAACATTTTATATTTATTGCTCGCTCTCGACTTGATTGGCTAGCTAGTTGTAATTACACCGATAACCGAATTATTGCATTGTCATTTTGCAATTTTTTTGCATGTTTTGCTCCTGTTGGTCAGGTGTTTTAATTTTGTATATCATGACATAAAATGTCTTGCTAATTACGAATGATTAGAATAGACAAGACTTGCGTTCATTACGAACATCAAACGTATAATTAGTCTTAAGCACGTACAATTACTTTTGAATTCCAGCTTGCCAAGTTTGTGTCTTGGAATCCGTAAACATCTTCAGGATGTACGTTGCGAGTTTTTTGGACATTGCTTTCTCGTATTGGACGAGCCATTTTATCTACTTTGTTGATATTTATCAGAGGTCTAACATTGTGGTAAGTTTTTTTTTACCTTACTAATTATATATTTCAAGTCTGATATTCAATGATCTGTAGTCGCATTTCAGGTACCTTGTCCATATTGTCAGATCATAGTGAAATTAATGTTCTGTCATTTTTATTTCTATAGAGTGCGATGGAATGTCACGCGAGTCAACTTGTCTGGTTTCGAAAGTTGTATTTAGTTTTCTCCCGGTACATCTTGATTAATACTTTGAAGGAGATTCATGTTGCTCAACCACGCATTCCTTTACGCAAGAAGATTAAGAACGAGTGACCTGACCCCAACTTTCAATCACGAAATTCATCACCAACGATTCAATGGTCTCATAGTATTATTGTACACCTCGTCCATGCAATAGAAATAATAGTAAACGTACAATATCGTCACATTTGAAAAGAAAAAAAATATTATAAGATTGGTAGGGACATGTGTAAATTGTAAATTACGAAATTATTCAAAGTCGAGTGTCAAAGATGACAACGGTATTTTGATAAAAAAAAGAGAAGTCATACTAATAATATTTCGTCCGACTTCCTACTTTTTATTTCATACATTATCCTTCGTAAGTTATATTTTACGAATTAATTAACTAATATAAATATAAATTAGTTAATGATTTGGGATTTGACTGAGGAGACATCACGTCAGCTGACATTAGTATACTTAAGCACTAAAGTTGAAACATATTAGTGAGAGTAAAAGTCTTGTCATTGTTTCTTAGACAGTCGTTTTGTCTTTGGTTCAAGAAATGCAATAGACCAACACAATAGATTTCTGTATAGAGAATTAAATTGCCATCTCGCGCTGTGCGCTTGATGCAAGTCAAAAGTAATGATCGATGGACTGACTGGGGCCAAATTTTGGATGGCGTGAGTTGGAAGACAAATGTTTTTTTATTTGTAGTTAATAATTCTGGACTTCATTTGTAAAGTGAGGAGATGTTGATCAATTTTTAAATATTTTAATCGTCAGCGGTCAACATGGTGGATGGTGGAGAATATAACATAATTTAGGCAAATTATCCTGGTGACAGTTGAAACGGGAAGTCATACAGAGATTATTCAGGATTAATATCGAGATATTGTCCTATTTCGGGCGGATAATTTGTGGTTTGACTGTAAATTAGTTTCAATGCATTTACAATGTTCTGAATTTGTTTTATGTTCTTAGTACTTAAGCAACATTGTGGAAAATGTGTCTATTATAATATGCTATCAGGTATTTATTTCTAATGTTGCACCGAATAGTGGTACTCGCCGAAAAATTTGCCGAATATCAAGTTAATACCGAATACTACTACTATGTCGAATACCGTATATTCGGTAAGCAATTTGGAAAAAACGAATGCTGAATATCCGGTATTGGACCAAATATTCGGTGCAACCCTATTTATTTCTTGAATTCACATGTGTTACGTCTCTTTTAAACTCTTATTGTATTTTATTGGTGCTGCTAGTTGTATCATTTTATTATTTTGACAGACATTTTTGTCATATCGTTGGACCGGTACTCTGTTCATCAATTCAAGTGTATTTGTGAATGGGTAGCTTTACGATTCCGTTATTTATTATTTGTATCCACAAGAAAAGTTTAACTTGTTCAATACGTGATAATAACACATTTGAGTAATGAACTGCTAGACTTGGCCAAAGTTGAAATAAACATTCGCATTTGTTACTCGTATTCGTATTGTAAGAAAAATATGGGCACTTTTTATTTCTGATTTCTTGGTTTATAAGTTCTTTTAACGTTCTGCGCAATGTTTGGGAGTGCAGTGATTGCAGTTTCTGATCTCGATTTCGTCTCTTTCTGATGAATGTTGAGATGAGTTGGTTTGTATCATTGCAAATGAACGAAATTGTACTGCAGCACATTTCGCAAGATTTGATAGGATTCATATTTAATTTTAATGAAATGTCGGATTTCTTCAAATACTCTACTCGATGGAAGTGGCTAATTGTGAGATGTCAGCTTGCATGTAAGGAGTAGGAAAGTCCTGGAATCTGAACTCATATTTGCGTGACATGTTCTCACAGCTTGGATTTCGGCTATGTGTAGTGTGGATTTGAATTCTGACTTTCCTTTACCAAAGAAACAAATTACTCGATTCCGTTTTAAGAATTTATTGAAATATTATTGAATTGAAAATCCATATGTAAAATCTAAGTTCTTGTCGTACAAACCAGATTCTTCGTTATAGTTAACTGATACCACAAATGTGTCATTCTGTTAAGATGCTGGCTTCCGCTGAAGAAACAACAGGAAGTATGAAAAACCAAATTTAATATGCTCAAAATGTTGGTACATCAGTACTTTCTCGTGTAAAAATATAACACCAGAATGCTAACATTTCATTCGTTTTTCAATTGGGTAAGATGAAGATGTTTCTTCCTTATCTCTTTACGTTGACCGCTTCTTTGTGTTTAGCATTATGGGGAAAAGTGACTTTCACCGATTCAAATAGTTTTGTGTTTTAATGGCTACTTATTACTACTATTCATTAATGCAAGTGCATGTGGACCGGGTTATGGACCTCTGTTCAACTAAAGCGGGGATTTGTGTTAACTTGTGACCAACTACAAGGCCGGGCTATTATTCCTGGAGAATCAAGTCACAGATTTTTACCACTTTCTCCATATGGATAGAGGGAGAAGGAGGAAAGATCCGGCTTCAATTTGACACCTGGATTCTAATCGGTGTATTTTATTTCTATTTCTCTTTAATTATAGCTTTAAACATAGAGACATACGTACATGTTCTGTCTAAGGTGGCGGTGTTATGATTTCCCGCCCTGCTTTCTCCACTGTGAGTTTCCATTTTGCTTGTGTATGAAAACTATGAAATCAAAAAGTGGACTGCCTTATCTTATGGACTTTTCCTGTGGCATGTACTTCCAAACTCGTATTTCGGGACTCATGCCTTAATTTTACTTTCTGTGAAGAGAAGGGTGTTTGGGTTGCTTCAAAATTCCAAATGCAAATTGAATTTATGTATTAGTAACGAACGACAAGAAAATTATTGAGAAAGAAAGGTTAGCATTTTTGTGACTTGTGAAAATTACATGAGATCAGAGATGGGTGAAAGTATTAATGTGTAATCGGATTTCAACGCAAATGTAACATTGTAATTGGAGGATTTTTATTAGGGGTAGATTAACTTTAATTTGACAACAGTTCGATCTGTCCGAAACTTATCTTGCTCGGAAATATTTCATTCCTGGATTGAGCATCTCCCAGAAGCTAAACGGAATTCATGACATCAAAATACAGGTTGGAACACCATAAAATGTTTTTAACACTTTTCCTACCGATAATGTAATAACAATATCAAATTTGATTATTTACGTACAGAGATCCAATGCATGACGAGTAGGGTGTATATACAGCTGGATTGATGTAGTAAAACGGTATTGGCTGCAATATATTAGAAAAATGTATCAAATGATCGCAACTATCATTTTAAATTTTGTCTTCGAGAAATCATTTACAAACACGGGTTAAAGCTCACATTTTACGTGCGATCTGAGTACATAGTAGAGACCTTCACAAATTTGAAGACAATTGCGATAATGATACCTATGAAAAAATTTTAAAACGGAAAAATTAAAACTTTTCAATTAATGTGCTAGGTATTGGGTATATTAACATTCACCCCAAGGCGTAGTCAAAAATCGCTGCATTCATTATTCTTATATAGAGATTAGGTTGTTGTCCTTTTGCGCTAGGGAAGGTACTGCTAGCATAGGAAAAAACAGCAATGGAAAAAACCTCTTTCCATGAGACGTTGTCAACCGAAGAGAATCGCACTCTGCACATTGCATAATGTTGAAGAGCTGCCTATACCATTATAATAGTAAGACATTCTACACCGACAAAAGCTCAGTTTTTTATGTTACCCATTTCTGAAACAAAACAAGGGAATGCGAGCAATTTCTGCGAGATTTTAATTAAGCCAGACGACTTGAGAAATGGAAGATTTCCTTAGAATTCCTACAGTGTTCAGTATCGGGTCATCTATCTTCAAAAATGTCTCAAAAATAGATAATGATTTCTCAGTTTTATACGACCGGGTCTAGTACACCAATCAATCGAACTGCCCTATTAAGAATTGAGAGAAACTTGAACATAATGAGATTTAATTTACTGCTAAATTGACCAGGTCGTGGTCCCTGTATAATCGTAAGAATTGGGCTCATAAGGATTACTGGATTACGAATGAATTGGTATACTTAATGTTAATCTTTGTGATGATAAAGATTAAACTTTCCTCAGGTCGTGCTGCTTAATTCGCACGTATATTGAACTACGCACTCGACAAATTCATTACGACTTGAGGGGGAATAGTGACAAACGCGTTCTTATATTGACGATGTTACAAGAACATAACTACAAACAAAAACACCTGAAAATTCGGACGGTTTGGTTGATGATGAGTTTCACCGAAGTGAAATTTGGAATGATACTTTCGAGACGAATCAACAGAACATTATGACTAGGCTTAAGAAAATATGAGCATCAATTGTAGCACAAAATGAACTCAAAAGATCTTTATGGGGTCAGATTATCATTCATTTTCCGATCGTTTTGGTTTAGAAAAACTTGTATCAGAAATGCAAGTCTTGCCATTGTACTATAAGACTTTCATGTTCGCTGCAGGGTTTCTGATTTTGAAGTGATATTTACTACTTCTTGACGTGGGTTACATAATGATTGTAATATTTGATGACTAATTTCGTCTTTTATTGTATATTTCACAGGTTGAAAGTCTAACATAACAGTTCAGTTAAGGACAAGTTCTACTGCTAGAATGGCTTCATTAACAAGTTCGTTGGCATGAATCTATATTAAAATCGGACATCGCTAAATGAATTACCAATCGCAACGTCTGCGTTTTTGCTTTTCTGTAGATGAAAGCGTCATAACAAATCAACCCCAGCCGGAAGTGGTAGGTGTGTCTTCGAATATGTCTGTCCAAAGACCAACTTGTCGACCCGGTTTTGAACCATTCTTAGATGCGGACTGCTTATTTTTGAAGCAAAAACGGATGGACAGTAAGTGAGTCTACTAAATTCTTCATGATAATGCGAAACCTGGCCTGGCGACCACATAAGCTAAGACACCACTTGGCAGACATGACCAAGTACGAGTACGAGTACG
>JAQGCA010004617.1:0-10124 GCA_034698945.1 Protaphorura quadriocellata
CCTACCTCCTCCTCTTCCTCCAACTCAACCGACCACAAGCCAAATCTGTCTCCTAACAAAAATAGACAACGCCTCGCCATCTGCTAACAAAGCTCGGAATCAAAGCCAGAGCCTCCAAAACCCAGAAAAATTACCTCCGCCAGTGCCACCTACGCACACACAACCCCAAGCACCTGAACAACTCACCACCAGATGCCAATGCCACGACCAAACAAAACCAAAACCAAATCCCCAAAATAATCGACGTAAGCATTCTACTATCCTTGCCTCAAAAGGTTTCTCCAATACTTCTAGGACCCAAATCTTTTTACATTCTGGAAAGTTTAGATTCTCCATTGCATTCGGAACATACTTTTAAGATTTGGCGAAACCGCCGTTCGCATTTGTCTTGGAATTATAGTATAGAATTTGAATAGCGCAGTCAAACGTGCAGGTGTTTCTAAATTTATATGTGTTTCCCATCTGATATTTTTGTCCCCCAGGGCAGTAATGGCATAGACAACATGCTAGTAGAGCGGAACGGTTGTGGGACGTTTTCCACGATTTGCGTCATATTTTTTTCGGCCATTACAGCCCTCCTCTGATTGTTTGGCAAATCCAATTTTTTCTTTCTGCTTTCGTTGGCGGTTTATCTGATGAGGGTTGCCTTCATTGATTTGCTGCTCTGTTTGAGTTTCAATTCCGATTTGTCTAAATGCTTCTCCTTCCTAAGATTGGTTTCCAATCCGATGGAATCCCGACTAAAATAAAAGAATGAATAATTTAAAACGTGAGGGATATGTTTTATCTATTACGCATCAGGACTTGAATCAACATTTTGGAAAGAATCTGTATCCCACGGAATCCAGAGCTCCAATTCACCTCTCCTTTTCTGCTTTAGACATTGGGTTGTCGCGCTTGTGCTGTTTTATTTTATTCTTTATATCTGTCTTTAGTTCTCCCACATTGCTTTCCGTGTAGCGATGTGTTTTGTGTAGACTTTCGACGAACTCTGGAATGAAGAGTACAACTCATTAATATCGTTTGCATACTGCAATTGTTCGTGCTTACCAGTCTCGTCAATTATTTGCACATAAAAATGTTAAAAAAAGTATTTTTAAACATTAAAAATAGTCAATTATGTTATTTGCTACGGCTAGAGTATGGCGATTATTAATCCTAAACATAACTTATGTGCTATTGATACCTGTTAGGAATCTTATGAGGTTCGCATGAAGAATCAAATGGGCATTTAATATAGGTAAAAGTTAATTACCAGAAATTTTATTCTTTGTTTCTCGATTTCTCAGACATTCTTATGTAATCGCAATGTAATTATATTTTTTGTTTATTATACTCATTGTTTTTTATGTAAAACTTATGAGGCTTGGCCTCCTTGGTTTATAACTTTAAGAAAGTGTGGTTCTGACGACACATTTTAAAATAAGAGCAAATCAGTATTCGCTCTTATATCAGAATCTGGTCCTTTAATTGATCCTTCGGCTTTGACTGTAAATATGTAAATTCCCTGGGTCGAAGTGTCATCCAAAGTGCTAACTTCTATGTCACTTGTCGACAGAGTTTTATCACTTATATGGCTGACTTTTGAGTCAAGATGGTCAGGTTCATTCCTGATCATCCCTCGGAGGGCTTGGGGTCAATGGTCCCCATTACCGTGTTATCGACTGGGGTCGTAACAGGAAGATAAGGGACGAACATATCAAATAATCAAAGGTTATCGCACCTTGTCTGCCCAACATACGGTCACTCCGCCTGACCTCTTGTTCACATATATGGCATATTATTGTTGAGCTGGTATGGGCGTATGTATTGAAGGGGGCATCCACCTTTTCTTTACAAATGTCAAAACTTTAATACAGTGCCTGCCTGAAAGTCGAAGAGAAAATACATACAATTCAGAGATCACTTTAACTATACCCAAATAATTTGCCCGGCTAGATGCTTCGGCATTAAAGTACAAGAATACCGGACTTTTTGATATTTATCTAAACAATACTTTACAATTTGGTATCTCAAATACGACACAGTGTTTGGTTCTGTTATATTTTACCGTACTACGACACTGTCTTATGTTTGGTGTTTCATATCGTGCCAAAACAATATTTTACCATGACTTGCGTATATTACCGCCTTTAGCTCGACGAATTACAATTTCGGGTAATTGGTCGGTTGGCCAGATGATGATTGTTATTACTTACTAATATTAGCTACTACACATTTTAATATAAAATTACAAATATTTTTTGT
This sequence comes from Protaphorura quadriocellata, assembly GCA_034698945.1. Lineage (NCBI taxonomy): Eukaryota > Metazoa > Arthropoda > Collembola > Poduromorpha > Onychiuridae > Protaphorura > Protaphorura quadriocellata. The sequence continues at coordinate 2,248 of JAQGCA010004617.1, forward strand.
TTTTATATTCCATTTATCTGACTTGTATCAAATCATTATAACTGTCATCTCTATTTATTAAACATTAGGTACCTAAAAATGTTGTATGTTCTTTATTTTAATTTGTTCACAAAATAATGACGATGTTGTTCTTAGTGGTGGTGCATTCTGACTTGAGGTCAGCTAAACGTAACTTCTGTAAATAGGAATGAAAATGCAATAATAAAAATTAAAAACAACACAATAATATAACCAGAAAACAGCGCAGCGCACGCTGAAACCAGATTTCGACGAGAGGGATGTCGGGAAACAATTCTAGTCCGCGTCATATAATTCGGTAGACTTACGAAATGTTTATTTGACTGGGATCACGGACCACAGCGTTGAAAGGGTAATTTCATGCAGTAGTTAGAATTTTTTGAATTGATCACATATCTATGAATCTGTGGTTATCTGGAAATTTTGACTTTGATAGAAAATTTGGTACAGCTGATTGCCAATTAATAATTTGCAGGGAATAATTTACTTTCCAATTTTTGAAGAATTTTTGGAACACGAACTCAAAAAAATGAGTTTTTTTTAATTTTGTTAACGTCGGTACGGTGATCTAATTGATATTGAACCGTACGCCATACAGTGTAATGGGCAAAGAGGAAGTATCTCAAAGCGGGAGCAAGAACATTTTCTGTGATGTATGCAGGGCCGGCCTTTGGATATTTGCCGCCCCAGGCAAACTTTATTCAGCGCCCGCCCTACTGAATTAAGATTAAGCTGCAGAATAACAGGTGTAATGCAGGTAGTAATACGCTCATAAGCTTATACTTACACCAATACATTTTGCAGGCCATTTTAAAATAGTCGAACCGCGACGTCTGAAATGTCCCATTCCATTTACACCCAATTCATTTTTGAACCAATTCTTTGTCACGTCAATTCTGACGAATCAAATATACATATGTATACATTTGACCCGCAGGTGCAATTTGTTTTCTTGCTTCTTTAAAAACACTTTGAAAAGATAACAATTCATCCTTAGCTGAGAGTATTTTACCTCTGTGTATAAGTCCAAAATTGTTAATAACACGGAGGACAGACATTTTTTTGAATTTACGGGACAATATATCATAAAAATTGACGGTTCGTCCACATTTTCGCCGTAGGTTTAAGTGCAAAATTGTTAATTGGCCCAGAAAGCCGAAATTTTTATGTATCTCATTGACAAAATATCGAAAAGAGTGGACAATCGCACACAGCAACCGTAGAATTAAGAATTTGCACTTAAACATTTCGCATTCCCCCAGAATTTGCACCCCCCAGGTTTTTTACGTCCCAGGCGGCCGCCAGCAATGTCTCTTCCAAACGCTTTGTATGCGATACCGGTTAATTCTCCGGTTTGTGATGATTCCGCGCTTCAGCTTGCATGAGTCAAATTCGAGCAAACTTTTTCTCTTTATTTTCACTGAAAAGTTACTCTCTCTGTCCGTTCATTACAAAATGAGAACTCTAATAGTTCTATATACAGTGTGTTTATGAAAAGACGCACAGTTGTTTGCTGGTTTTTTTTGCGTAGTTACAATGATTTATGTTGCAGACAAGCTGAAAAAAATTCAACATTTACTCTATCAGCTTAAAGTGGATATATATTATTCAAATCGCTGATTTTTATAACATGTGTTCCTTGAAAATCCATTGAAAATTGTTATTTAGATTAAATTCTGTTCGTTCCCTGTCGACAAAATAAGTCCTCAATAAATTCTAGCTTGGCTGTAACATAAATCGTCGTAGCTATAAGCCAAAAAATTGGACAAACCTGATGTGCGTCTCTTCTTAAACACCATGTATCTACTGTCGCAATTTTAGAATGGTTTTCGAAAAAATTGGGAACATTTTTTTGAAACTGAAATTTACTATGGGTCCACGTGAAATCTACTGTGTGCTGAAAAACTGTAACTGCTCGGGAATCGTGGATGATACCAGTTCCTACCAGGAGTAATTAATAAAAATTATATTCCGTACAATTTCTAATTCAATCAAATCAATGCACTTGCTTTAATTGTAAGGCAAGGGTTGCATGCACTTCGGTTGCCTATAACGTTGTTAAATTCTCGAGCATTTAATATTTGAGAATATTGTCGAGTATATTCTCAAATTCTATAGCATGTAGCCCCAAAATTATTCTTACAGAATACTAGTGAAACCGATCTATTTGACCAAAAATTAATTCAATTCCTCCTTCCACTGATTTTCTCACCGTTCTATCAATTCATTCTAGTACCAAAACTGAATGACGAACGTTTCCAAACTATTCCATTCATAAACAGAGGATAAAGCATAAAAAATGTGCTCGGAGAATATTCTCGAGAATATTCTCAAGAAAATAGTATCTTATAACACCAGTTGCCTATATTAAATTATCGTCAAGGCATTTTATAATAATTCAACAAAAACTCACTTTTAATCTCTTAACATTGGGACTGAATTTAAATTTTTTTTGGATTGCCACCCTTTGTTCAGGGCGTTTCATATCTCTTAGACTACTTTGAAATTGGCTCGTCGCAACCTCACTTAAATGTTTGTTGACACCAGTGCAAAAAAAATATTTGAAAAATCCGAAAAATTATAAATTCAAAATTTCTCAAAATAAATAAAACACAAAATCGAAAAAGATTAAAATTGAAAAAAATATTGAAATTGGTAAAACATACTTCCCAACCTATGTCAAAAAAGCAATTCGGATTTCCTTTTTAATTTTTAATTTATTAATTTTTTTTTAAATTTCGATTTTTTTAAAAAATTTAATCTTCTTCGATTTTGAATTTTATTTATTTAAGATGAGTTTAAAATTTTTCGGTTTTTTAAACATTTTCTTGCACTGGTGTCAACAAATATTTAAGTGAGGTTGCAATGCGCCAATTTCAACGTGGTCTAAGAGATATGAAACGCCCTGTATATTGTAATCTCTTTGGATCTCACCCTATTGACTTTTCAAAAACTCCAAAATTATTTTCGGGAACGGTGTTAATATCAACTTTAGAACCCATTCAACTCATTTCGGCCGATGAACCACCTGGGAGCGTGAGACGACAATCTTTCTACTCTAATTTAAAAATATTCAAACGGACAACAGAGACGGCGCTGTCTGTTCCATTCTGAAATTCCTACCACCCGAACCATCCACTTCTGTCTCCAAAATTAGTAGAAATGTTCGTTGGGGGCTGGATTTTTTAATTTTTTTATGAAAGTCGGTGTCTACTGTTGCTCGTGACCATTGACCAAAATCTCAACTCTCAACTCTTTCCACAATCTGAGGGAATTATTCAAGAATGCAGGCATAAATTTATGCTGGAATCAACTGGAATCAATACTTCGTGTTATAATATTAAATTCATATTATTCTCTGGTCCAAGATACATTGGAATATGTGGAGTTATGAAGTTTTTCATCTTCTAAATATTTTTTCTTCCAAACATTTCAACGGCTTTCTGAAAATATTTTTGTTTTTATTTTTGAAACAGACTTGGATCTTGAGATCAGTTTCCTGGGGAAATGTCCATCATGTTAAGATCTAGCGAACAAAGCCTCCCCTCATCGTAATTTTTTTTTTAAATTTCAAACTTTTTTTTTAAATTGAGATTTGAGTAATTGTGTGAGGTAATGCCATTTTTTGTAGGTTTCGGGAAAAGTATTTCAGAAGAATTCGTTTACGCAAAATCGGAGAGAAGCACCCCAAATAGTTTCTTCGTTCACTGATTTCGTCAATCAAAATCATAAAGTACAAAGTGTTCACACGAAAACGAGTTTCAATACAAGTATTTATGTTACAATTTGGATAAAAAAATATTTCAAGGGGGACTCGTAGAATACGCAATAAGAATCTCAGTTCGCTATGTAGGGTGTCCCGCAAATAAGTTGACTTTTGAACACGAACAAAAAAACCGTTCAAAGATGGGCTCGCAGAAAAATAAGCTGCTGCAAAAAGAATCTAAAATGACCACCAAAGTCTTCTCCTACCAACAAACAATCCGTTTCAAGAAGAACAGTGCCGGTGTAGTAGGATGAAAATACTACCCTTCAAAAATACTACCGTAGTATTTTCATCCTAGGTTTAAAATACTACGGTAGTATTTTTATCCTTAGGATGGAAATACTACAGGTTGAATATACTACACTCGGGAAAAAAATACTACCGTAGTAGTTCCAGCCTAGGATCAAAACACTACCGTAGTATTTTATTACAAAATCTATGGCACTAACCTCAATGGCTTAGGATGAAAATACTACTTTTGGGGAAAATATACTACGGTAGTATTTCTCACCTAGGATAAAAATACTATCGTAATATTACATAAGAAATCTATGGCGTCATATTCTATGGCAAGTGTCTGATTCTGTCGGGGAAATATTTTCATTTGATTTTTCGACGGTAGTATTTTGAACCTAGGTCGGAAATACTACGGTAGTATTTTCATCCTAGGTGAGAATTACTACGGTAGTATTTTCAACCTAGGTGAGAAACACTACGGTAGTATTTTCACCCTTGGTGAGAATTACTACGGTAGTATTTTTCTCCCAAATGTAGTGTTTTCATCCTAGGATGGAAATACTACTGTAGTATTTCTATCCTAAGGATGAAAATACTACGGTAGCCTTTTCCACCTGCTACACCGGGATTTGTAGCATTAACAAAATGAAATTACAGAAACTGAATAATCCCGAAAACTGCAAAAAATGACTGAACTAAAAAAACCAAAATGTGTCAAAAAAAAACGCTTCGGCAACAATTAAAGGAATTCCTGTGTGCATAAAATGTACTTGACCGAAAAAAATATGCATCATCGTCAAAAGACCCGGGGATTTGGGTACCAGAACGCTTACTCCGGAGTCAATTGACCTCGTGCTGCAGACCTATCTATCATTGACAAAATTGCACAGTGAGATTTCCAAACACTACAGACAATACCGTGCCAACGATAAAACTTATATTTCGTCCAAGTTTCTACCAGATATTCTCTAACACTAATTTCTTTTTGTTCTATTTTGTTGAAATTAAAATGTAAACGATTTACCAGGACGCCATACTTACCGAACTGCGATTTCTTATTTTGATTCCGCAAGTGTTCGCTGAAGACATTGCGATTGGCTTCATTTTGAGCCCAACCTTAGGAAAATCCGACAACGGGAACTTAAAAAATTGTGACTTTGAATTTGGGGCGTCCGCTCAGCTCATGGGCCTTTTCTTTTCGAAACACCCTGTACTGTAGGAAAAATACAACATGGGGAGAAGATGTTGTAGAATTTAGTTGTCCATATTTTTAAAGAAATGGCAAAATGTTGATACATGCATTTGTCAGTTGAAATACTCATTAACATTTCCAATTCTAATTTCTTTATAACGACAAGTGTCAAAATTCATAGACACAGTGGAGTCTCAGTATATCGAACACTGAATGCGTGCAAATTGAATGGATATGACACTGTGGTATATAAATAAATTAAAAGTCCATGCATGCAAGTCCCTACTTCGAACAGATATTCTATTAGAAGAAGAGCCGACAGAGCGGGGAGCAATTTTCGTATGGGGGCACTTTAAAAAATGGTCAAAATTCTGCTTAACTCAGAGTCGGAGTCAAAGAATTCTTTATTAATGTCATAATGTTTCATAGCCCAAACAGTTCAGTATATTAACCAAATTGATTACCTCTGCTGGCACTTGAATCGAAGTATTCTTCCCGGAATTTAGTACAAAAAGTCAGTTTTTTTCCCTACCAGATGTACGATTTTAATACTAAGGGCTCACAAGGAAACTAACATTCCTGAAAATGCCTAAGTAGTGTCAAGCATCCACCAATACACTCTCCGTAACAGGGTACCCATAGGAGTAGGAAATGAACATTTGAACTTTGAAGGAACATCTAGGTAGACAATGAGACTGGCAGATTTTCTAACAAATGGCCCTTTGAATTCTCAATTATGATATCGTTGGTTGGATTGGACGTGCGATTAGGGTCCCTTGCCAGCTGTAAATTTTGAATATCAAGGGTAGACAAAAGAACTGTTTTTTTTTGCCAACGTCTGTTTAAGCGGAATAGGCACCTTACCGGCTTGTTAATGCTTTCTAAGCCAAGTGTTATACGTATGCTACCAAATATAGGCATGGTCCGGAATTGCGGACTAATTAAATGTGATACTTTTTTCTACAAATGGTGAAATTTGGAGAAGTGCCGGAGCGTTGTCTATTTCAACTAAATATTAATTGGTCCGTCATGGATTAATACTGAAAAAATTGCACACTTGAATTATTGAACATAATATATTTGTTCTTTCTGCACGGGTGGTGGTGGTGGTAACAACACATTAAAAAATTTGAACCAAAAAAATATATATTTATTTATCCGGTCAGAACATAATGGATGTTACCATCTCAAAATTGAAATGGGGGCTCCAAACTGGTAAATCCTTTTTAAGGGTTCATTTCTGAGAAGTCCTCAGATAATAATAAACCGGTCAAAATTGGAATGCACTCGAACTTTCACATTTCAGTGCGTCGCGTCAATTCTTGAGTCACAAATCTGACTGGACACTTCAAATCACTCCATTTATTCACACATGGAAAACGTGGTAGTGTTTTTCTAAAGGAAAACGTACAATAAAATATCATCGAAATGTTTTCGCTTCACTTGTAAAAAAAATTCAAGTGATTAATTATTTGTGGCGTGTATACACAGGTACTGGGGAAATTGTAAGTATTTTAAATTCTAGTTTAGTTTACTTAACAAGAAAATTAAACGTTGGCGGCGGGTAACTGTTGCAAGGTAGTTAATAATTATAGAGTAGATTTAAAATGCATGTAGAGAAATATACACCTTACTCCAATGGCACAAAAGGATACCGCACAAAGGGCATGGAAAAACTCCCTCTGTCAGAATTGTCTCATTTTTTGGACATGTTGTAGCCCTAGACCTCCTGAACAATGTTTGTACAGGTTCCAACACAAAAGGTCAACTCTGGTGACCTCCAGAGGTTACCAAAATTCGACCCCCGATCCCCTGCTCATAACCTAAAAAATGACCCCTACAAACGTTGTTCCACTCATTGAGACAAGCAACTTTTTTCTCTGGCATTTTTCTCTGCGGTCAACCCCTGATGTCACAGATTGTCAACATCACGGTCATGAGTGAACCGATTGACCTGTAACATTGGAGGTTGACCGTAGAGAAAAATCATAGAGGAAAAAGTTGCTTGTCTCAATGAGTGGAACAACTTTTGTAGGAGTCATTTTTTAGGTATTGAGGGGACCAGGGGTCGCACTTTGGTGACCTCTGGAGGTCACCAGAGTTGACTTTCCGGGTTGGAACCTTCACAGAAGTTGTTCAGGAGGTCTAGGGCTACAATATATCTAAAAATGAGCCAATTCTGACAGAGGGAGTTTTTCCATGCCTTTTGTGCGGTATACTTGGTCAAGAATACAGCATAACATAATGGACACAATTTTTTTTTCTTTATAGTGAACCAATTGAAACTGGATTAACCAAAAAAATTTAAATATGGACGATGACTGGGTTTTATCAAGACGGACGATCAATCGTTACGATGCACAAAATGTAAGTTTCTGATTCATCAAAAACAAAATATTTTACAGGGCTTTCAAGAAAAGACTCACAATAGTTTGTTCATTTATTAGTGTGGCAACAAAAATATACGTTAGAGTCTTGCTATAATTTATTTTTTGCAGCTGAGAACGAAAACAATTTACTCTAAGCAACATTTTAATATGGATTTTAGAGGAACCCAATTACAGCATTTAAGCTCATAAACTAAAAGTCTGACAAGTAAACCTATTCCGATGATAAAAACCAATCGATCCAAAAACCATTCAGATAGGTCAAACCAGGTGTCCT
>JAQGCA010004618.1:0-10124 GCA_034698945.1 Protaphorura quadriocellata
TCGAAACTACTGCGTGGGACTGCATCAACCAACTAGTTGGTAGTAGAACCAGCACAAGAGAGTCACTAGGAAGATGCGTTAACAGCATCCTAATTTTGTGTGTGGTACATGAGATGTTCTTTCCCTCGTATTTTGAGTTTTTTTAGAAAGACCACCGCTCCTCACGAAGATACATATTTTATGTTACTTCGGGATTGAGCCCCCACCCAGTTAACTCGGTTACTCTACTCCGTGGTCCTTCAAATCGGATTAGCTTCTATCAAGCGATGTCTTCGTCTTCCGAATATTTATTTGTATTTACCAGTGACAACTTGCGATGTACAGTAAAAATGTGTCGAAAATATCAAAAATTAGTAAAAGTAATTAAGACAGAATTAAACGAGAGTTAACTATTCGACTATTCTAATGAATGGTCCTTCGAACCGGGTCAGCTTTGACCACGAGATATCCACGTCATTTGAGTGAATAATTTCGCCTTAAGTTTGGATTTAAAAAATCGCAAATACCTTTCAGAGTTAATTAGTTATTATGACAATCCAAGTATGGCAAAACATAAATTTAATCCTGGATTAGTTCCTGCTTAAACCAATTGGGTGCATTGTTATGGTCAATTTGCCCTATTAAGTTTGACTTCAAAACTCTAATGATGAAATACAAAAGATTGTTGTTCGAAATATTGCACGATGTAACGGGATGATCAAAACCTTAACATAGTATAAGAGTTATCATGGGAACCACGATGAACCTCCAATATAGTTTTCTCGTATTTGAAACCGCGGTAAAAAATTAATTGCGCTAATTAATTAAAGTGAAGGACACTTAATTTTTGTAGATTCCTTAGTATCGATTTTCTTTATGTTAATTGGTTAGGGTGGAATTGATTATGCATAAGAACTACTTAAGTAGGAGGAGTGTGATAGGATTGGACGTAATGATAATTGTGGCCAAGTGGATAGTTTGTGTGAGATTAGGTTGCTCTACTTTGATTGAGGTGGTTTTGATGCAGAGCAAGAGATCATCAACCAGCCCAGCATCACCATCATCAGTCAGAGCACCTGTGGTACAAAAGGAATAAATCTTTCTTAGCCCAGGCTCAGTCTCAGGCTCAAATCCTCAGACCTACGGCGCTGCATAGGCGGCATTTTAACCTACTCTATAAGGAAGCAATCCAATCCACTTGTTTCGTCTCAGCTCAACAAGTACATAAGTATTTGTACATATACTGGGCCCCAAATATGTTTGTATACGTGTACAACCGATAAGGACACCCTTTCGGAATTTCATGTCTAGATTAGGTACGACCTGCACTCAAAAAACTAGCTACGGCCCGGAAGATTCGAATATGTCATTGTTTTTCCATTTTTGCACTGAAAGTTATAAGAATTTTCAAAAATCACACTTCCACCATTGCAAATTGTACCACTAATTTCCTGAAAATTTTGACATGTGATAAGACGAATTTTACAAAATGAAATTCCTGAATTAGAAATGGTAAAAAAAATCTTGTGAAATAAAAATTTTATGGGCAAAATTTGTTGGGACTTCAAGGTTATCAACGTTTCTTTGCACTTCCGATATCAAAACTACATAAACTTCAGACACTAACCATTCATTAGCATGTTTTCCACATAATTTTGCTGGGATTTATGACGCTCACCCTGTCAGGTCATTTTTAATGAAATTTCATAGAATTCCATCATTTTCTAACCAGTTTCGGCTTTGTACATACTACTGCAAAATCGACCCTTTCCTAAACATTTATGGACAAAAGTACAAATTTTGAACTTCGTTCTATTTTTATGGCCAGGAATCCAGGAAAAATTGCAAATATTTGCATTTTCTGCACATTTCTCGCCCAGTATTCGAAATTGTCAATAGAAGCTTGTTTTAGATAAACATATTGAGCTTGGTTATCTGAGGGTGTATCGTAAGTTTGTTTGTACCGGTTAGACCACTTGAGCCAAATATATAATTGGAGCCGTGTAGATGGGATGTTTGGTAGTTGGTATGTGGTAGCATTGTGATGATGAAGTTGAAGTGTTCAGGTATTTGGGCAAGGACGTAGAGTTGACCTTAAGGTGAGGGAGCCCGTGGGCCGTTTGGCAATTAAGCCACCCTCGCAACATATTTATGATTACAAGCTCTGTTCTGCGCTATGGCTATGTCCCTCGCTATCCCGTCCTAAGTCCGGTCTACTCTCCAACTACAACTACTTGTTCCTCTCACTCTTGTCTTCAGTTTTTGTGGCTAACCACCCGCACCTCGCCTTGCCCACGGCATTCCATCCACGACAACATTTCCTTCCAACAACAAACACATGATCACCAATCTTAACTCTTACTGAGTGTACAAACAATCTCATCACACTAATTTTTGGCATATTTCTCAAATAAATCCACAATATCAAATAAATTTCTCGAATGCATATCTCACTTTTTTGAAAAGCCTATCTTTGGTTCTGCAATGCCGATTTTTTCAATTACCGAGTGTCCTAAGAGGTCAGTCCAGCGCCGATTGCACATTGAATCGTCCGTTGTATATAATTACGGCCATACTGTTCTTTAAAAACAGTTATGGTATCCAGAATGAACGATTCGAACGAGCGGACCGCAATACCCCTATGCACCGAAGTACGACATAGTATATTGACCTCCTGAGAGATGGCGCGGGCATGACCCTGGATGATTTGTTGTGATTTTTGGGACCCCCTGTTAGATTGAGTTAAGAAGGGAGCAATGAACAAAAGGAGAATGATTTCGTACCACAAAAGGCTGTATCTTTTCTCAATTCTTGTTTGCTACCATTCTTCTTCTTCTTCGTCTTGATTCTCTCGAGCCGAGTTGATGAGAACTCGATGTTTGGTGCGAATGGAATTTTGATATCCTCGTCAGCTCACTAGTCAATCGCCCAGTTCAAGTTCTTACACATTCTTCACATGTAAGACATAGACATGAACGTGGACTGTCTGAACTCACAATGAATGAACGATTAGGAAAATTATTGAGTCAAATAATTATAGGTCCACTATGTGGGAGACTACATTACAGACTACATTGTATGAATTGTATTGAATTGTATTGAATGTACTACATTCAAGTGGAAGACAGTCAGGAAGAAATTTACTCATTTTAAGTGCTATTCGTGTTAGGAAAAAAATATTCAGATAAATCAGTCATATTTCAGATCAGATACATAAGGAAAAATATGTCACGTGATTCTTATGACGCATTTGGCGCTTATTTTCAAATTTACTTGTTCAACGCATGTCATGTAAATTTTGGCGCTCATTTTCAAATGTATCTGTTAACCGCATGTTACGTCAATTTTAGCGCTCATTATCAAATTTACTTGTCCACCATATGTAATGTGAATTTTGGGGCTCTTTTTCTAAATTTTGTGTTTAGCGGATCTCACGTGACTCTTGATTTCAGATCAGACATAAGAAAACCATTTTATTCATGGCATGTCATGTGATTTTTATGACAGATTTGGCGCTCATTTTTGAATGTACTTGTCCACCGCTTGTCATGTGGATTTTGGCGCTCATTCTCAAATTTACTTGTTGACCGCTTGTCATGTGGATTTTGGTGCTCATTTTCAAATTTACTTCTCCACCGGTGTCAAGTGAATGTTGGCGTTCATTTTAAAATTTCCTTGTTCGCGGGATGTCAGGTGAATCTTGGCGTTCATTTTTGAATTTGAGCACGTGGTAATAAATCATCTTTGGCTAGTCACTTTCGGTTAGGTCGGAGTAAAAAATTCGTTGATTAGAGTTAAAATTATGACTCAGCAACCCAAAATTCCGGCTAATCATTGTAGAAATGGAGATTATTACCCACCCACATAGTAAAAATGAAAATTACTAGATAATGAACTCAAAAAGTGAATGGACAAGTCAAACAAGAATTTCCGGAGTGCATGAGAGAGACAGGATTTTTGTAACTAACCGTTCCGTTGATTTGACGGATCGTGATTTTGTGGGATCCCTGCCGTGTCTATTGTTTATTGTGAAGGAGGCGAGGGTGTTCCCAGAGTCAGAGTCAGAGTCAGATCAATTGTTGAATTCCAACCACGGACAGAACCAGTAAATAAATACTAAGGAATTCTGCTCATCCTATCATTCGAGGCGTCTCTTGGACTTGGACTCGGACTTGGATCAGAATTTCAACGTGAATTCAAATTCTGTTCTCACATCGCATCTTGAGTCTGAGTCTCAGACTTGTACTTGTACTTGTACTTCTGACTCCCTGTAATTTCAATTTCAAATCTACATGTACAAAATAGGCAAAAAAAAAAGTTGTTCAAAAGTTTTCAACTTTTAACATGTGATGGTAGTTTGCATGCATGCAGTTGCAAATAGGGTCCCCCAAAAATTTGTCTGTACTGCCAAGTTGAGCGGAAAAGTAGGAATGTTTCGGTGGGACCCTATTTGAAGTTGAGTATTGACTGTGACTCCCGTCTTGGGTTCGTCTTTTTCCATGCACAATTCAATAATTGGAGGTGAGTAAAGGAAACCCTTCCAGCAAAGTTTGTAAAGAAGTAGAGTCGTAGTCGTTCTAAGGATTCCACATCATTTCATGCATTTCATGCTCAATTATCCAGGATTCATCCAAGAACCAACTTTTAAATCCAGACCAATCATCCGCACAATATCTTCTTTCCGTTCCATTTATTTTCTTTACAAGTCCAAGTCCTACGGCAACTTTACAAACATTTTTTCTATTTGGTCTAACTTTTCAGTATCAACTGTTGTAAATATCCGCATCATGCTAAATAGATTCAATTTGTGTGCACGTCACATTTAGTCTACCTTTATTTTTATCACCAGAATATTAAAAATTTCTGGCGCTTCATGTCGAATAAGGAAATCCACAACTTTCAATTTTAAAAAGTGTCAGTTTTTCTTAATTCACTGCATAAAATCGACGCAATTAGGCTCGAAAAGTTTTGACGGAAGTAGGAAGCGAACCCAAGACCCGAAACATCTAATCCAAACACAAACCTTCTGTGCTACACCGTTTAGAAATAAAAAACTGTTTTATGTCCAAAATTACAAGAATCATCTCCGCAGATTACCGTGAAAGATATTTAACAAAAAAGCGCAGAATTATGAGAAAAACCCACAGGGTGTTTCATAACTCTCTGACTACTTTCAAAAAAATTATTTGTATGTTGGAGTAAATTTTAGAAAATGGGCGGTTTTTTTTCATTTTAGTGAGTGCGACAACCTACTTGGCAAAATTAATTGTAATATAGGGATATAAAAAGGTAGGATTGATATGAAACACCCTGTACGTATTTGAAGAAGGTACTGGGACTGGTTTCAAGTGCAGACAGGTCCATGGTCACGGCCACACGCAAATCTATACGAAAACATATTTCGCGATTGCAAAACAGGTAAGAAGTGAAGTGAAGAGCAGGCGTAAACTTGAAAATGTTGAATGCCCGGGTATTTTTCCTTCCGACAAAACCAACTTTGGGTGTATAGTGCAGTAGGCGGGTAGCGGGACAACGCAGGGTCGGTTAAGAAACATACGTACTACGTACTGTACATGGAATACCGCCTGGGCTCCAGTTATGAAATACGGGTACGAGTACGTACCCGGATACTGACTACTTCAACTCCAGTTCCTGGACAAAACGGGTTTAGTTTGACAGAAGGATTCCACTGGGCGGGTATCGGGTGGGAGTCACGTGGTCAACCTTCTCCACGCACTCTAGAAATATTATGTACCTGGAATGACAGATCATTTACAAAATTTAAGTACCTGATTCAGAAAAGTGAACAATTCAATATAAAACTCCTGGAGAGTGTATAAAATATTTGAGATTAAAAAAAACTGAACTGTTTGAAATTTGAAAATTTATAAAATTTTGGTCAACCGTGAAGTGATTTTTTTGAAGATGGCGCTCGGCTGGACATCCAGTCCCAGTCGCAGCATGTGTCCGACGTTTTCGGTTGTTTCCTCCCGACATCCGGTTCGGGTATGTAATAAATTTTTGAAAATAACGATTAAAATTGATGATTTCGGGTAAAATGACGTGCGAATAGTAGAAAATCGACTATTAGAATATTGAAGGTCACAGAGAAAAGGAAGGAAGGAATATAGAGGATGTAGCGGTATATAGAGAGGACAAGGTGAATTAGTGAATGAATTCGTGTCTGCTCGTCTTCTCATTCATGATTAAGTAGGGAAAACTATTTTTGACTTTATTTGACTTAAACCTTGAGATGAAGGCGGGCGGCAGGCGGGTCGGCGGGTGGTGTGACAGTTCCCTTTGTCCATTTAATTATATCAAGCAAACAATTTCCTTGTTAACAAGAATCATCCACTTTTCTGCACGTTTATCCGTACGAACACGATTTCTACGATAAAATCCATGTCCAATCTAATTCTGAAGGCCACTGGTGTTGTGTATCACAAAATTATACAATTCCTTGCATATTTAACTAGGCAGGACCTGTTAAATAATTAGTAAGAAAATGTACCAGAATTTCTACAAACAATGTTAATTCTCCGAGTCACCTGAATATTCGACTGCTTGGCACAAAATTTAACACGAAAGCGGAAATTAGGTTTGGAAATAGGAATTACATTATTATGGATTTTCTGGCATAATTGAAGTTATTTGCTGCTATATAGCACAGCACATATCTTGTATATAGAACAGGAATTACATACAAAGGAACAAAATTGTTCGTTAATCCAAGTCTCTCCAAATATGTGCCGATTTTGACTTAATTTCTACGAAGTCTGTGGACATTTTTTCTGTTTTGTCTATTATTATGCAAATTCCATCTTTGTGCGCCAATTTTGATATGTAACTTACAGGATAGCCGTACAAATTCGGTTATATTCTAATTATCTCTTAATTTGTGCAAATTTTGTTATTCAAATTCGCGTCAATTTTGTCTGAATTTGTCTTACTCCTGAATAACTTGTGCCAATTATATCTATATTTTTGCAAATTTGGTTTTAATTTGTTGCATTCTTATCTAAATCGTGGCAATTCTGTCTATTTTTTTGCAAATTCGGTCTTAATTTGTTGCATTCTTATATAGACTGGGCCAATTCTGTCAACATTTTTACAAATTCGGTTTTAATTTGTTGCAATCTTATACGAATTGTGCCAATTCTGAATGAATTTGCGAAAATTCGGTCTGAATTTGTTATAATCTTATCGAAAAGTGCCTGTTCTGACTAAATACACGGAAATTGGGTTTTAATTCGTTAGAATCTTATCTAAATTGAGCCAATAGTGTCCAAAATTAAAACAGTGCAAAAATATTGTTTGATTCTCAAGATATTTACATTAAAATGTGAAGCTTCAAAGTCCTAGTGTACAGTTTCTTTCAAACGCAATGACCAGTAATCTCGCCATAATGAACAAAATTTGACTTGTTAGTACTTAAAGGCACTCGCATTTCATTTTGGCACGATATAACGAGGTAATTGGGCAAATTACTAAAGATATGAATTAATTACTAGCAAAAAAGCCCGTCTTACAAAACATACGCGAAATTCGGAAGAAGAATGGTGCGCAAAAGACACTTGACTTCACACGCCCTCCCACACTTTGCAATTCCGTCCAAGCCGTGCCGGCCAGGACTGGCATTTTTCGCACCGACGTAAAAATCGATTGGACTGTGCGGTTAAAAATTCTATGTAGTGCGGTGCGGTGCGGTGTGGCATTGGCATTGGGATGCAATGCATGTGCAAATTATTTAAATCCCTGTTGGTTCGTATCGCACTGTACGGGTGGAGTAGGTGGAATTGAGTCTGCTGTCTGCTGTGTTTTACTATTTCATTCCCACGTCCACGTGTGCGCCGTGCGGAATACTCAACAATTTCCTTGTCCACCCACATAAGTGTCACCCCTCGTCCAATACACTTCTTCAAATAGCGGCAAAACTAAAGATAGCCTTAAACTCAAGTGTTTATGACTCAATTTATGTGTACACTTCATTGTTTGAAGAACAGATGTGAAGCATTCCGCGAATAGATTCCCGTTGACATTTTCCAACGGATGGTCGAAATTACGCAATGGAATATTTTTTGATGACCCGATTAAATTGAGTGTTCGAATCTCTACAGGATTTTTATGTTTGTGTACAGTGTCGTCCACAATTTCGGGTTAGCATTTTGTGGGAAATCGTGTAGAGGGCCGAGCAAGCTATTCCGCTTCTAAATCCGATGCGCGCAGCGGCACTGACAGGCGCTTGAGAACGAATCAGCACGGGAAAACATATTTTGCGCTGTTTCTGGAGAGAAACGCGTCCAAAGTAATTGTATAATGGTAGACTGTTCAATTCAATAAAGGTGCGCTCGTCAGCGCCGCTGCGCACATCGAATTTTAAGGTTCAAAGTCAATACCTCAGATTCTCATTCAAGTCTAGGCTTTTTGACCATAGAGCAGACGTGTAATGTCATAAAATCGTACAATTTAACCTGTAAACATTTTAAAAGAGTACAAGTTAACGTCCTTGCCCTTCAGCCGAATAAATGGCCAAAATTCTTGGAATCATAGATATATTTGAACAAATTTGACCCAGGGCTCTCAGTTCAAGTGCATTAGGGAAATATGAAAAAGATTTCCTGGAAATTGTTGCTGATTTAGAATAGTGCTAGCGCTTAAGAAATATTTACGAATCCTTTTATGTTTACTCTTTCGAAAGATGTAAAGAAACAATTTGAAAGAGATACTCGGAACGTTACCATGGTAATATTTGATGACAAAAGAGACGACTTGATTTAAGTCTGGTCCATAGAAAGAACTTGAGACTGATCCGAATCCGGACCTAGGTCCACAGTCCATAAATGAGCTCTTCTCTTTCTCCTCACTTTGTTGGCAAGGGAACTCAAAATACACTTTGTATCTCTTGCAAGTTGTAAACTTCACAGGAAAATCCTCTCATCCTTTCATTCCTCACTTACTTAGCTTAATCTTGCGCCATTCCGGGTCAACCATCCGAACAAATCACCAAACATAAATGGCCAAATTTATACCAAACATTTATACGGGGTAATGACATCAATTTCTATGACCTATTCGAAAAGAAAAGTGAGATACACATTTTGACCCCCCCCCCCCCGAAATTTGTAAAAAGATTTCTAAGTCTCAATTCTAAGAAAAAAGTGGAGGTACGTAGTTGTACATATTGTTCATGTTATTGTTTACCTCCTGGGGATTTTGTGATTACCCTGAAATTTCAAATCCCAGACTTGACCTTCGACCTATACCACGGAGTTATGTATTTACTACGGCTATTTGCGACGTAGTAAAAAAAAGTCAAAAGCGCGTGGGTGGAGCAAAAAAAGACATGTGGCATGGGATGCAGTTCCAGTCCCGTTCTGTTTACACAGCCCTGAAAAAAAAGTCCATCAACTCAACTGCGGGTGCGGACACACGACACGGTGACGCACAAGGTTAGTATCGCTAGACTAGTATCGATACACGTGTAGCCTTACTACTCATACGACGGCTCTTTCGCTCTTTGTAACACGAGGAGACCAAGTCACGTTGGTCAAGTCGAAAAAAATAGGCTAATTTACCCCATTTTAGTGCATTATAGTCCGAATGTGCCCCGTACACCATTATTGAGGTCATATACTTAAAAGGTTGGGGCAAACTGGCACACTCCCACCAAAGTGGGACAAATTAGCCTACCCTACCCTACATTACTTGTACCTCGCCCTTTTTCCCACTTTCATTTCATTAAATCGATTTCATATTTACCTGCGAAAAGGAAGGAAGAAAGGAAGGCCGTTTTTGCGTGAGAAAAGCTAATTACATTACATTACACTTTAACCAATAAAGTAGAAAATGTGAGTCCATTGCTGGGCAGTATAATGGTATGGGTTGACCACTGTGTTTCGTAGGCTGGGGTTCAATTCCTTGCACTAGCATTAACTGTGGTAGGAGGATCAACTTTTTCGTATTATCCAACACAAGTCAAATCGTCATCAGTCTACATCGCTTCCAATTTTTCGTAAACATTGCATAAATTCGACAATCGTAGTGCATGTGACCTGGGGAAGGTACCCCTAGTAGTAATAGAATAGGAGGAATCATCCTGTGTTAAAATAGGTATTATGCATTTTTAAGGCGTCGTGACGCTTGAG
>JAQGCA010004619.1:0-10121 GCA_034698945.1 Protaphorura quadriocellata
TATTGAAATTTTTTTAACTTTTTTAAAAAAAAATTTCAATTGTTCTTAATTTTTTCTGAAATTTTTGTAATTTTTTTGAAATTTTTGTTAATTTTTTCAAAATATTTTCGAATTTTTCTAATTTGTTCTTCTAAAATGTTGAATTTTTTTTTAATTTTTTGTAATTTTTTCAAAATTTTCTATTACTTTTTAAATTTTTTTTAATTTTTTGCTTTTTATTTCTATTTTTTAGTTGTTTTAGCCTTTTATAAGTTCTTAATCTCGACGAATCGACGATTTTAAGACCCCCCAATCTACGAACCATAGTCTTTCAGTATTTCAGATGGGGTCTGTAGAGTCCCCCATCTGAAGTATATTGACACGTGTAGATCCTGGTCGTTCACCCTTAGCCTCGAGGCTATCACATTCCAGGACTTGAATCGTAAGACTCCTTAATCTGTCGTATTATAGTCTGACTCACGTAGATCAAGGTCGTTAACCTTGCCTCGGGGCTATCACATTCCAGGGCTTGTTGTCTGTAGAGTCCTCCATCTGTCGTATCGTAGTCTGACACGTGTAGATCAAGGCCGTTCACCTTGCCTCGGGGCTAACGCATTCCATGCGGTTTAGCACATCGGTTTAGCGAATATGGATATTGTCGTATTGGATATAGGTATAGTGTGGCGGATATAGGTATAGTGCTTATGGATATATGTATAGCGTGTCAGATATATGTGTAGTGCTTATGGATATAGGTATAGCGTGTCAGATATAGGTGTAGTGCTTATGGATATAGGTATAGTGGGACTGGCTATAGGTATATCCACATGCTCGTAATGTATGGGCGGTGGATATACCTATATCGGGGAGAACTATGGGTCTTACATCCTACTCACGTTTTCTCGGTTTCGTTATTGTCAAACTTCCTTGAAAAATTCAGCTTCTTCCAGAATCGAGCAAAATATAAGCAGAATGGCAATGCACAATACCAAAGATATCTTACCTGTGCCAACTAGCCCCAATTTTGACCAATTTTAATATTTTGCATTAATTTCATTCGCAACGACTAGAAAGATTTCCCGATTTTCATTGGAAAATATAGTAAAATAAGTCACCCCTTGGAAGATGTCAAAATCCTTCCAAATTTTTCATAACTGGTATTCTTTACTAAATTGGTGGAAATATTGGCCGACGTCCGAAAGGAATATTATGATTGTACTGTGTGTATTATTTTATTACCATCCAGCTGGCAAAGAATGGTGGAGTAGAAACATGAAAAGTATGATTCTGTCAACCCATTCCCATCCATGTATGCAAATGCGGGACGACCATCCGTGCGTATTATTAATTATCCCAATTAATTTGTGACAGGTTGATAACACATTAGATAAAGAATTGATTTAGATGACGCACACGGGTGAGCGGAACACAGGTCCCGTTCAACCTCAATTGTTTTATTTACCATCAAAATAAAGAAATACAACAAACATCACACATACAAATCCACCTAACAGTTCAAAGTTCGTTGGCAAATCTAGACAAACAATCTTGACGACTAATGGTATTTAATCTGTTCAAAATTTATCTGTTCTCGTCAGGATTTTACTCAAATTTTGGGCTAAGCTTACATTTAGAGTTGAAGTCACAAGGAAATTTCTCAGGATTTTAAATATGAAAAAACGTTGTTGTCGGAGGTAATTTGGAAGCTCGAGATTGAATTCTGTCTGACAGGTCCTTAGGTCACAAATTTTTATCGCTTTCTCCGAATGGGTCAATTGAGAAATGGACATTAAGCTCTGGTCATGTCCGAATTTTGCGGTTTCGACCTTGACAAACTTTGTTCAACAGGGTTACCCGTAGCTTTATGAGGAATTTCAGTGGAAAATCTTACATAATATTATTACTTACTTAATTTTTTCTTAATTGATTGGAATTTTAGAGGATATTTAAGGAGAACCGATAGTAATTTGAGGCTAAAGAGAGATGTTTTGGCTGAATGTGCTATTTGTGGTTCATGTGAGGTGAAATTGGGAAGAAAGGGATGAGTTTTTAATCTGTGACATGAATCTTGTGGGTTTAGGTAGTGGGAATGACAGTATCAGAGTAAAAGGCTTCAAAGGTCTCATTTGTGGGATCAATGGGAGTTGTGGATGATGATGATGTGAATGAGGGAGGAAATGATTCAGTTAAAAGATAAAAGGAACAAGGACACAAGGACATGAACTCCATCCGGATCCACATCCAGAATCCAGAGTCCAAAGAGTCTCTCTCCAACTCCAGCTCCAGCTCCCAGGACTTTCTCTCTTCCGACTAAAACTTCAAAAACTTTGATTTTGTCATTTACTTTTGAAACGGTTTTTCGGAGAGAGAAAGGACCAGAGGTTTAAAGAACAGAGGGAAGGACCAATTACTCAATTTTCCACTCCAAGGCTTCCATGTGAATTCACAAACTGCACTTCAATGCAATCCATTACATGTCCATGCATCTCAATCTCAATCTCTCAAACTACCACACATATAGTTTACAATCACAAGGGAACCTCACGAATCGTCACTGTCTTCAACCACATCGTAGAGTCTGTAAATAAATCAGATACGGATGATTTTTTGGGTTGACTACGTATACTCGAGACACCATAACTGGTATTTAGTGAATCCGAGAGCTAAGAAAATAATTATTTACAATTATATGAACAAAATTTGATTGTTATCAGAGTCTGGCGTCTGGAATATTAAAATTAATGGATTTTGGACCAGTCACGACTCACGACTCACGACGTCTTAAAAATAAACAAACGATTTTGGGGCAATGCGAAATTTCTCGTCCATAATGTAATGTTGTTGATGGAACTGCTCAAAAACATCCCTCATGAGGAAAGAGCTTGTTCCGTCTGAGTCCCGGGGAAAATTCTAGTCCTAGACTTCAGGAACTTTCTTCGTAGTAAAACTACATTTTACACGTCTATTTTAGATTTTACACATGTATGTACATATGTAGTTGGGTTAGACATTAGATTTGAGGTACGGGGTTGGAGGTTGAGTTGTCTCTACCCTATTCTATCATATCAGGATAAAACAGATTGACATTGACATCACATGCGCTAACAAAGTACGAATGAAATTGAACAAAGTGGAACAAAATTCCAACTGTGAATTCACACATGAGTTGATGAGGACAGGACATTATCACAATCACAAATGAATGAAAGTGAACAACTTTGAGAGCACGAGCGTCCGAAACAATTGTTTGGTTATCGCAAACAAAACGATTAAATACGTTGACAGATAGAGATGGATGTATGCACAAGCGGGGGACATTTGAACGTCAATTAATCCTCCACTTGTTTACGAATCAAATTTTATGCACCCGTGGATTACGAAGGACGATTTCCAATTGTAAAATGCAAAATGTTCAAAATTTGTCGTTTTAAGTATCCTGGTTATAAAACTGTTTTTTGATTTTTATTTCTATGTATTCTGTAAATGATTTAAATATTTAATTAACTAGGCCTGAAATTTTCAGTATGATATGAATTTTACATTGATATTGCGTCCCTCGTTAATTAACGCGATAATCCGCTTGCGGAATTAAAACTTCAAATATTAAGTTAAAATATTGCATTCATAACAGCTGGTAAGTTCGAAGTGCGAGTTCTCCTTGACTAGGCGTACATATTATTTAATTGGCACCACGTACTCGTCATATGTTCAAGGGATGATTTTTGTAGGATGCCACTTTATCAGTGTCTGCTTAGAGCAAGTCCCAAGCCAATTTGAATGACCTGCTCCAAGCTTTTTTTGATAGTACTTGCCAATAAATTTTGAGGTAAAAACACAATGTTTAATGCTTTAGTCGTCGCAGATATGGTATTCCCGATATTTGTACTTTGTCAGGAAACTTTATAAATGTTGTATATATGTATAACTACAAAATACATAAAATTTATCTAAACGGTCCACCGATTTACAGCAGTTCGCCTTGAAAAGTTTGACCGATTTTAAGAAGCGATTATGTAATATATCTATCTAAATAATTAAGAATCAGTCTGAAAGCATGGCCAAAGCCCATTCCTGTTCAATAGCTGGATCAAGCGTTTTTTGATTCTGACAGTCCGTAGGATTTGGAGCTAAATTCGATTCCCGATTGGAGAGCAAATGTTGAGAAGCCGTGGTCCATGCCTTCATAATTTCCGCATCTCCACCATTCCGATTAATGATAGCTTGTTGTGACCTCGGTTTAATTGTGTTATCTCTCCGATTGTCTCGTTCTACAAGATTATTTCGATCGAATAATGCATTTTCCCCAATAAACCCGACCACGTGTGTTTTAGTCCCAGATTTATAACAAAGGAGTTTCCAAAAACATGAAGGGACTTGGACGCCGTCTATTGTCACACCGTCAGCACTGTTCGATTGACACAATCCAGTGATGACAAAACCAGCAGTTGTTCTTTTATGAATTTTGTCCTCAACAGTGAACCATGGCTGTTGATTCGTGTAAGGTTCTTGTGGAGCAATATTGACACAGTAGAATGTATTGCTGACAGCATCTGCATGGAATCTGTAAGGATTGACTGGGACCATGTGACCACGATCGAATGCTGTGTAACCTGATTTGGCTTGTTGTGCTGCTGTCATTTTGAACGTTTTTGAACAATCGGATTGGACGGTAGGGGCTGGGATCTCTGGACAGTTATATGCTCGAAAATTATCAACACGTGGCACGCTTTGGATGTGGTTCATGGAATCATGGTAAGTAGTTGTGGATATTGGAAGGTGTCTATTGGCATCAAACTGGGCGTACATCAAATTTATTTGACCTTTGGGTGACTGACTGGATATAGGGAAGTAGTGGCGTCCGTTTTGGGCTCTACCACAGGCAGCGTGGATCTCACCTAAAATTTGAAGCAATTATTAGAAAATTAATATACGCAGTTTGGATTTAAATTGTAGAAAAATTGCTCACCATCACTCAAATCTTTTCTCATGGTCGAATTCTTACTCAAAACAAAACCATTTGCCAAACCAGCTAAAATCGTGAGTGAAATGGCCACCGCCAATGGAAAAGCTATTCTCCCCATAATGTGTTGCGTTAAAGAAAATCTTTACTGTAAACTTCTAGTGGTTAGACACAATAATTTCGAATTAATTCTGGGAATAAATACCATTTCTAGGAATTATTTATATGGACTCGTTTATCTTGATCTACCGATCCACCTTTTTGGTAAAACTCATCAATTATGATTTTGTTAATCCTTTAAGTACACGCGTCACCATTCTGTAGTGTGTTCTGGCAATTATGTTTGGCAACAATTTGACAGAATCATAATCCATTGAAATCCAAAAACGCCAAATCTGTAAAACATCTGCTTCGAATTATATAGTTTGACCTTTGAGTTTTTCCTGATTTTATCAATCGGTTACCTCGCGATCACCCCATGATCATTTCAAATCCAATTATATACAAAGTTGGAATAATAAATGTATTTATTATGAAATTGATTTATCTGTCACAAAACCATCAATGTCATTATGTGTGATACGAAATAACTGATTCGTGTTGAGATAAAATTTTAAATCTGGTACTAATAAATGGAATTAACTAATCTTACTTTAATAGCGTGACTTATTTTATCCCTTCTTCAAATTTTTGGTACAAAAGATTCCTGGAGTCTATTCCGAATAATTTCTGGAGAGCAAAGTATATAATAGCATTATCACGAAAAACGAATACGCAAACCGCAACCGAATTTACCCGAGTTTTTACTTCTCACTTCACTATCCCGTTATGTGAAAATGAACCCTATAAGTTTATGGTCATAACAAAATTTAAAACATAATTTGAAAACTGGTTAGCAGCCATTACAACAATGTTAATTTTGACATGTCGTGATAGTAAAGATTAGTTGAAATGCGGCGTAGATCTTACTGGGTGAGAACTTTCCTTGAATCTGACAGTCTGTCAGGGTGTTCCCAACATAGGTAATCGAAATGTGTTCAGAAATGCATTTATTACTGGAGAGGCCATTTCGGAAAAACACCCGAAAATCACGATGATGTGTTCAAAAGTGTAACACATATGTAGTGTAAAATGAAGCCCTTTACAATTCATTTTATAAGGGTTTCGCCTTCTGGCCATGCTCGAATGGGTGTTTGTAAACTTGACGTGGAGAAGGAGAGGTCAAACTTTGGAATTTTTCAGTGACGTCCTGCGGAACACGAAAATTCAGGGTAGCTCCACAAATTGTAAGTGTTTTATGAATTCAGGTCATAGCAACTCAACTGAATGGTAAATTTAATCTTTAATTTATCAGTCTGACCTGGAGCCAATTGATTTGGCTGAACTCTATTATTTTTATACTTATTTATTTTTCTGCTCATTTAAGTAACTACGGATTTAATGATTCAGAGAATATGTTATCCAGCCCAGTATGATTACGTAACAAGTGTAATATTTTCTACCAAACCAGTAGATGTCATCGCACGCTCATATCCATCGGATTCCCGAAATTGTAAACTTATTTCAAGTTTAATCAAAATGGGAAATCCTTTATTGAAATGCTACTGTGTAAATATTATACTGTATATATTTGTCGCTGGGCAAATAAATCAAAAACTTTCCAATTCCGCAATTGACTCTTTAATTATCAAGTGTCAAGTATGTATGGTAATCCATTTACAATTATATCCCAGGAACAGGTTGTCGTGTCTGCGCTTGAGTGACATTGGAAAAATTAATAATAACATAGTCAAAGGAATGCCGAATGCTAGGGTTTTCAATTCCAATATTTATGAACAGCAACGGCTTGCCAATCCCAATCGTAGTTAGAACCAATCAAGTAATAGATTTATGTTGTCCCTTGTATGTCATAATAAATAAAGGTGTACAATTTCAAACTCGAATACAATTAAGTATACGTAGGTCTTTGCGGCACTAATTGAATTGTTTACAAACTTGGCCATACGAGATGATATAAATGATATAATGAAGCTTTGTTTAAAAACTAGTTAAAACATGACTCATGCAACAATCAAGATTGGTTTTGGAAGTACGTAGTTAATTAATTAAGGAATAGAGCAATGGATCATTCACCGTTTCAGCAGTTAACCGTGAAAATTTTGAACGATTATAAGAAGCTATTGTCTAATTACATCTATCTAAAAATTAAAAATCAGTCTCAAACGGGCTGACCAATTTTTTCGGAAGTCCATGGTGGACGCTTTTGAAACTACGATTTTACCTACACAGAATTCAGTTTTTTCTCAATTTTATTTACAATGAATTCAATTTTTTTTCTATTTTATCTACAATGAATTCAATTTTATATGTCGATCTCACCTACGATAGTATAGATTAGGGGTCGTTTTGCTTGTCCCATTCTAAATCTCAACTCAATTTTGCACTTAGAATTCAAGGAAATTATGTATAACCCAAAAATGGGACCGAAGGGCCAGAAATTTTTAGAAATTTAGATTGCGGGAAGCAAATTAAACGTATTTCCGAATGGACATTTTTTACATATAACGATTGACAGCTTTCGAAAAGGGGGACATTTTTGGGAACATTTTTTAGTGGGCGACAAGCTTTCAAAAGAAGGGACAGTCATCCTCAAACAGGGGCGTTTGGTCAGCCTGGTCTGAAAGCATCGCCAAAGCCCATTCCTGTTCAACATCTGGATCAAGCGTTTTTTGATTCTGACAGTCCGCAGTATTTGGAGCTAAATTTGCTTCTCGATTGGACAGCAAATGTTGAGAAGCCGTGGTCCATGCCTTTATAATTTCCGTATCTCCACCATTCCGATTAATGACAGCTTGTTGTGACCTAGGGGTAAGTGTTTCTAATCTCCGTCTGTCCCGTAGTACAAGATTATTTCGATCAAATAATTCATTTTCCGCGATAAACCCGACCACGTGTGTTTTAGTCCCAGATTTATAACAGAGGAGTTTCCAAAAACATGAAGGGACTTGAACGCCATCTAGTGTGACACCGTCAGGACTATTTGACTGACACAATCCAGTGATAACAAAACCAGCAGTTGTTCTTTTATGAACTTTGTCCTCAACAGTGAACCATGGGTATCCATTCGTGTAAGGTTCTTGTGGAGCGATATTGACACAGTAGAATGTATTGCTGACGGCATCTGCATGAAATCTGTAAGGATTCGCTGGGACCAGATGACCACGATGGAAACACGTGTGACCCGATTTTCTTTTTTGTGCGTCTGTCATTGTGAAGATTTTTTTACAGTCGGATTGGACGCCAGGGGATGGGAGCTCTGGACAGTCATATGATCGAAAATTGTTGACACGTGGCACGGTTTCGATGTGATTCATGGAGTCATGGTATGCAGTTGTGGATATTGGCAGGCGTCTGTTGGCATCAAACTGGGCATACATCAAATTTATTTGACCATTGGGTGACAGACTTGATATGGGGAAATAGTAGCGTCCGCTTTGACCCGTACCACAGGAAGCGTGGATCTCACCTAGAATTTAATACAAATTTTAGAAGAATTCATATATTTTTTGCAGCTATGTTTGCATCTAAAACCGCCACCGTTAGTAATTTAAGGTCCTACTGAATAATCAAAAATGAAATTGGAATATGAAAATTGATATCCAACTTTGATTGCACTTTGGAAGCAGCCAAACATCCTCATGGTATCTGGCATCGGGGTAATTTACTTCAAGGTATTCCACTCGAAAGAATGCACAGGAAACTAGCGATCCCCATAATTGTCAGACATGCCTAGCTTACGCTCGGAAAGTATTCTCGTAGTGGTATTGGACGATTTGATTTTAATTATAGAAAATCTGCTCACCAGCACTCAAATCTTTTCTCATGGTTGAATTCTTACTCAAAACAAATCCATTTGCCAAACCAGTTAAAATGGTGAGTGAAATGGCCACCGCCAATGGAAAGGCTATTCTCCCCATAATGTGTTGAGTTAGAGAAAATCTTTACTAAAACTTCTACTGGTCGGGTATAATTAATTTCAAATTATTTCTGGGAATCAATACCATTCAAGAAAATATGAACTGATATCTTTATCTATCAATACACCTTTTTGGTAACGCACATCAATTATGATTCTGTTAATCCTAGATGTACACGCGCCACCATTCTCAAGTGTGTTCTCGCAACTCGCAATTATGTTTAAACAATTTAACAGAATAATGGTCGATTGAAATGCGAAAACCCCGAGTACTTAAAACATCTGCCATGAATTTATGTGGTTTAACAATTCAGTTGTTCCAGTTTTTATCAATCGGCTAGTCTCTTGACCATCCCTTAATCATTTCAAATTCAATGAGACACAAAGTTAGAATAGTTATTGCATTAATTACGCAATTATTGATTTATCTGACTCAAGACCATCAATGTCATTATTGTGTGAGATAATCGATTCGTGTTGAGATAAAACTTCAAATCTGGTACTAATAAATGCTATTAACTAATCTTACTTTAATGACTTTAATGACGTGGCCTATTTAAAATATTGTTCAAATTTTGGTACAAAGGATGTGAGGATTATGAACGGTATAATTTCTGAAGAAAGAATTGTATAAACCAACAAAATCTCAACAAAATCAAAACTTGTTCAGAAATGCATACGCCGATATGTGGAAAATCGTAACAAGTGCGGTGTCAAATGAAGACTGCAATTCATTCAGAGGGGTTTCGCCTTCCATGTGCTCGAATGTACGTAAAATTTGACCCGGAAAGGTCAAACTTTTCAAATATCAGTGATGTCCTCTAGAACACGAAAATTCAAGGTCCGAGCCCTCATGCGAAGTGAGTGTATTAGGAATTCAGGCCAACTCAACTGAATGATAAAATTGTTCTATAATTTATCATTCTGGATCCAACGGCCAATTTGATTCGGCTGAACTTCTTTATTTCTTATACATTATTTATTTTTCTGCTAATTTAAGTTACTATTCAGGGATAGCTTAGAAGACAATGTGTTGCGCTATATATACTTTTATGCATCAAAATATGTTATCCAGCGCAGCCTGTCGGTAATTATTTTCTGCCAAACCAGTGGATATCATTGCAAGCGCTCACCATAGATATAGAAATAAGTACTAGAATAGATATGTGACCGTAATGCTTCTTATGCTGACCACTTTTGGTATTC
>JAQGCA010004620.1:0-10121 GCA_034698945.1 Protaphorura quadriocellata
TTCCTAAACCGTCAGGTTAGTAGGTAGATGGTCCTTGCCCAATGGTTCCCAGTTTGAAACAACTGAACCTGGACTGGGTGGTGCTAAGTTGGGCCTAGGTAGACTCTAGATTATTGTTGACCACAACGGAGTACTTTCCATCAAATACTCATTCACGAAGCCGAGAAATTTCGGAATTCTTAAAACAATTTACGTGAATGTAAGAAAATAAACAATTTTCTGTTCATAGATTGGTTTGTTTTTAATTTAATGTGATATTTGTATCTGAAATATCAGATTTGTCGTCTCCACCCAATCCCGAAATTATTTCATGAGAAATTGTACTTAATTCTAAAATTCTATGACAACGTCAGTTTTTGGCAAACAAACTGTGGAAGAGTTGTCAAGATTCTTCAGTAGTTGGAAAATAATTTTAGGGAGAGAACTAAGTCGAAAACCAGCCAAAATCAGATCTGATCCGGAACAGCGCAATTTTTTCATAAAAATTCGTCAGGCCAATTGATATTGTCGCGATGAGACGAAATTCTATTGACAAGGAGAAAGGTGACCGGAGTTTGTCGATTATGGAATCTATTCTTCCATTTCCAACCTTCTCTGATGAAAATCGGATGGAAAATACTGGCCAATTTAAGAACGTTGGAGCTTTCTTTGGCGAAATGTCGAAATGCTGCAAGGAAGGTAATGTTGGAATCATTTATCAAATACTTAAATATTTTTTTAATTTCGAATTTAAATATTGTACAGATTTCGACCATCGTGTTCCCCGTCTCAGCGTCCCGTCGTACATCACATTCAAGAAGCCTTCACCAGAAAGTGAAACATTCTTGGCTGAGCTGAAGATTGAGAATACTTCAAATTTGCCGATGACATATAGCGTTAGTAAAACTCTTAGTTACTTGCCTTGATATAATTTTTTTTTTGACAATTCTAATGATTAACTAGATTCTTGGATCGTCCATTGTTGAGCAGTTCGAAATTAAGGAGAATCCAGGTTGGATCCCGTCCCATTCAGAGGTTCTGGTTCAAATCGAAACGCCAAAGTGTCTCTCTGAAGACGACAGGCTCAATTTCTGGGGAGACATCCCTTCTCATGAGTATTTTGTAGTGTGTGCCACTCCGATTTTTCGAGAAGACCATTCTCAGAAAGAAAAACTGGAATTATACTGGGCGGTAATTTGACATTTTTTATTCAAGATTTACGTTAATTTTTAGTTTCACGAACGGCTCGGCTGACCATTGCATTGCAGCATGATGGTATAGATTGACCCCTTGCTGTCTTGATATGATAGGGTTCAATTCCTGCCAGACCTATAAATTTTGTGTTTCAAAGTTCTTTATTAAATATGCTTATTTTTTTCAGGCTTTTGGCTCCGACTTGTTTCCATTTTTCAAGGCCGAGCAATACATGGTCATTTTTCGGGACGAATGGTACATTCCACACTTCTATCTCATGAAACCATTGAATTTGGCGATGCTCGGCATTGAATCCATCATTCCACCGAGGACAGTGTTCAAGAATCGCGATGACTTCATTGCTCTTTGGGCCCCTGGGCAAGATACAGATGAATTCAATTTTCTCACGGTAGGAAAATATTAAAAGGAAATGTACTCTCATTAATTTTTTATATAATAGTAGGTGAAATTAAATTCCAATATTTCCAATTGATTTTATCACTTGCAAAATGTTTCGTCCAGCTTATTATGTATATTGATTCTGAAATGCTTTCTTTCCAAAGGAATTTCGACTTCGGGAAGTTGACCGCGCAATGCGACAGACTGAATCAAAGGTCCGGGCTACTGAACGACTACGAGACCCACGTTTCTTTTTGATTGGCCTTTTCTTGTTGATTCTCCTTGTTTTTATGCTCATCATTCTCATGGCTGTAAGCAATATGGGGCAAGTTCACGCCACGCCCACAACGGATAAAAATTGATTGATTTCTTGGAGATCGTGGCTACAAAGGACAAATGAGGACAAAATATTTCAAACTCAATATGCGGACAAATTATAAAAATTTTCCCTGTTCCTCTGTGTACGACTTGTACTAAATTATATTGAAAATTAAATCTCAACTGAACTAATGAACATTGAAAAATAATTCTTAAGATTCAACTCTTGTTTATTTTATTGTTTATAAATATTTCACATGTGTATACCGAAAAGCAGATAACACTATATTTTGGGGTCTGAAGAATATTTTTGGGGTAAAATTCAATTATTTTTGGGGACTAATGAATAATCGTTGGGGCGAAAATAAGTAGGGGCCGTATTCAATGTTAATTGGGGACACAATTTAATATATTTTGGGTACGAATAATAATATCTCTTAATTTAAGCAGTACTACACTGAAAACAACCTTGACTATTAATCGAAACCTTGAGTCACAAAATGCGATTCATATTTTTTTTTAAAGTGTGGTGGATTCCGCCTGACGGAAACAGATAAGAGCATTGTGAGCGTATTGCTGACAATAATATTAAAATATGGAAACACGTTTTGTCGAAATTCAAAGAGACGTCCAACCCGAATAGTAATTTTTCTTAGAGCAGGCCATTCTTTCCCCCAATGCCGTCGTACTTGAGAACATCACTTTGGCATTGGCAAAGTTTCCAGAATCGTCACACAGTCGAGATATGGATTTAAGGAATGCGTACTGAATAGTTAGAAAACTAAAACATAACAAAAGAACGACGACATAGAATAACAGTTGGAAATGGGATGCAAATCTGACCAGAGCAAAACACTGGAGTAATAGTCATTATGAATTGTCCAGCTGGAAACTGAATATCAAAGTCTTTGTTCAATTCTTTAGGACGCTTTCAAAATATTGAATCCTTTATAACGTGTCGACTCATTTCTCAAAGTGATTTTTGGTCGTTACTCAAATATATCGAACCACTGAGTTCCGTATAAATCGTTTTCCTGTTAAGATAATGAAATCACAATATGAAAGAACACCGCACAAACCTCAGGATAGGAAGCAGGCTGTCAGATTTGACTGCATTAATATGTCGTAGACACTGATCTCCCAGACAACTTTTGTGAAGGTTCCGCCCCGTTACGTCCAGCTGATTGGCGCGCCAGAAATACAAGAACCAAATATACTTCTGTGAGGTTATGTTTAGGACCTTGTATTCGTAGTCGTAGTCACCAAGCGGTTGGACTTTCTCGGGTATGACCTTCACAAAAGATGATTCGGAGGTCAAGGCCACAACATATAAAAAATGCCGCGAACCGTCCGATTTTTAAATGATATGGTAAATTCGGTTCGGTGATGCAAAAAATAAGATCAGAGACTTACAGTGATGATGTCACGTGTGCCCGTAACATACTGATATACAAGGTGTTTCAGAAAAAGCGCATAGTTGTTTCTGATTTTTTTCGTTGTTGGGCAGTTTAATCTCGTTGCCTGTAATGTAAATTTTCGTTACTACGCTTAAGTATTATCAAACAACTATGCGCTTTTTCTGAAACACCATGTACATGAACATAAGTCCAATTTGGAGGTCAGGAGCGTTAGTGTGTCAAATGTTGCCACCACCTCTGTCAATCATATTAAGAACAGAAATATACCGCTATGTAAGCCAATCAATCGGTACATCGAAAATATATACCCAGGTTGAAATAAAGAAGAGAGTGTGACTTTGAAATCTCTCACAAAAAGTATTCGAATTTATGATGTCCACCGTTCTAGCCGTGGAAGCCATTTTGTGCATTGCCTCTGAGTCTAGTAAGAATATTTAATATGAGGTTGGTAGTTCCAACTTAACGGACTTAAAATATATCCAAAATATTAAAATTGTCAAAATTGGGGCAAGTTGTCCAAAATACGATATCCTTGGTTTTGTCCTTCATACAGATAACCATAATTTTCTTATTTCCGCAAGCCAAAACAATTTAATGTTTCCATTACATTTGAAAAATGCAGAATAGGGGTTCTCGTTTGCTATTAATAATCCCAAAACCTATCACTACGACAATGAGTAGCACAACGGGCATGAAAAACGTTTTAGATAAACTTCCATAGTCATCATAGAAAATATCATACGCACGGTAAGACAATTTTAATAACTCAACAAATTAAAACCAACCAAAAGTAGAATATTGCCAAGAATCAATGAAATGATTTTTTGGTCTCCACAATTAAACCTTTGGATTCATCCCAGGCAAATGGTAAAATTTTCGAATAACTTCCAAAGCGGATAATCCATCTAAAATAGTTAGTCCATGTAACACCTGGATTTTCATTTTTTCGAAAGAATCGACCACAAAAAACATTTACCAATTTCAAAAATATCGCTCGAATTCTCTACATTTTATTTTCATAAATTTGAATAATGAACCATTAGCGCACTAAATTTCTGGGGACACTAGTTTCATTACACTAACACAAAACTCTTACTGATAGTCGCGGAATTTCCTAAACACGAAACCGTGAATAATGTACAAACAGTTTTGAATTTATCGATAAAAGACATGCAAGTCTGAAAGACTCGGTCAGCAAAAATATCAAAGTTTTTATTGATACTTATCGACAACTATTTAGCGAAAAGATGACCGACGATATTTTGGCGTGGTAAAAGAATTCCCTACTATCGTCACTCCCTCTATCAAATATTTAGCACTATTTCAATGTTGGTTTCAGAATCGGTTATCAAGTTAAGTTTCATTGGATGTCCTGGGTTGTGAACTAGTACTGGCTTCCACATCATCTGTCGGAGAGATCTTAAGATCTGAACTTGTAACTGGAGCATCAGTAGGAATGGTAGGAATGGCTTCGGCACTTGACCCCCAATTCTCTTGTTGATCTTGTGGGTTCTCGCTGTCATTGACTGGAGGATCCGGCACTTGGGCGAAAAAGCTATCGGACGGTGCTTTCTTAACAATTGGACCAGTATATTCCACCTCTTCGGTCACTCCTTTCTTCAAGGCACGCATGAAAGCGATGACAACCCAAGCAGCATAGACATGGAAAATGTCTGGAATAACTACAAAGAGTCCAATCAAGGGTCCGGAATCGTAGCCAATGATCTGATAGAGTATGCGGTAGAGCACGAAGTGAAGAATTATGTAAGAACACACACTCAGGACCATGAACACCCACGTCACCCACGTCATCCATTTGCTCAAAGTTTTCTAAAAAGGAAAATAAACACATTTGGTGAGCATTAGAAAATATGTATTCGTTAATTCACATTCTCTGCTTAAGCGGAGTCAAACAGCATGGCGTGTATTTTACAGAGACTCTGTTGTTTGGCTTCAGCATGGGTTTTTGGGTTCGTCACAAATTTCTTAGTCGATATTCTGCGTATCTCAAGAACCACACTGAAAACGCAGGAAAATCTACCTCGGAAACGCCAAACCCCAAAGAGACATGGATTTTGCGATAAAACCGTGGCTTCACAAAGCTTTTGACCTTACCTTGGTTGTGAATTCAAGTAGAAAGATTGAGACAACGCTGTAGAAGATAATTCCAAACAAGAAAAGGAAAAAGTCCGGAATTTCAGCTTCAGGGATTCCATTAGCTAAGAATAATATTATAATATAATTATTTACAAGCGAAATTTAAAGTAATATGTTAATATAGTGACTCGGACTTTTGATTGTTATTTTATGAGGCCAGTTCTCAAGCATTTTAAGTTAGACTGACGTTCACAGAACCCATAGCATTTCGCATAGTACGTAATGAAAAATCCAAGACAATCGATAACAGTATTCCTGTAAGATTCGGTACTTACTAAATCCCGTCCTAAGGGAAACGAAACTGAAAATGATGAGTACGATGAAGGCAACTACCTGTTGAAAACACAACAAATAAATTAAATAGGTGGACGGCACAAGAAAGGTTTCTAATTCAACAAATACGTTATTAACACCGTAGTCTGCTTACCATTTGAATTATGCTTATAATTCTGGCAGGTGTTTTGGGTGTGACAGGTACACAGCAAGGGTCCGGTACCCCAGCTTTCTTCATTCTCCGCAGACATGGCATGCATTTTCGAAGGAACTTCATTTTACCACATGAGCACTTCATACTGACCTAAGAGACGCGTACAGAAAATAGAACACATAATTAAGTACAACAAAGAATTATAATTAGGATGAATCGGGCAAAATGCTTCGTACCCTTCTATAAGAAAAACAATGCACTTGAATAAAGGTTGGTTTCTTGAAATATGGATAGTTTTATATCTGATGTCGGTGTTTAGTTTTAAAATTTAAACTACCGACAATCCGTAATTTCGAGAATGAAAATATCAATCAATAATAATAACGTCGCTAAGGAAACTTTTGTGCATATCATATCAGGATTATCTAGAGTCTTAGAACCTGCTTGTCTGTTCGACCTGCACAAATGCTTAAATTCGCACTTTGGAATGCTCTTCCCACCGGCTTGTGATCCATTTCTCATTTGAGATTAGGCTCAGACGCTGTGGACGCCAATCATTTTTTTTCAATACCAAAAATTTTGAAAATTAGGAAATAATTTTGAAAAGAATCTAGTCATGACGAACCACAAATTTTCCAACGCTTTTTTATGAAACAAACAATTTCTTGTATTTCTTGTATTTTCCTCTGGATGTCCATATTTTTTAATTGTCCGGACTTGATTCCGAATGAATTTAATTTCTGGAATTATAATGATTGCATATTTTTATTTATAATACTAATGCGTCGTGGCCATCTCGCCAAGTATCGATATAAACACGTTCTATTTATGTACATATCCATTCATCTTACAATTTTTCAAATACGATCGTACAACCGGAATACCAGAAACAAAAGCGGGATTCCTTTAGCTACTTCATAAAACTTAAAAGGACAACAGAACAGAGAGGGTACTGTTTGCGATAATATTGAAATATGGAAATATATTCGGCTGAAACTCAAAGAAGTTGCCAACTCCAATTGTGATTTTCATTAGAGCTCGCCACTCCTTACTCAAAACATATGTCCTTGGGAGGAGTTTTCCGAACTTTAAAAATTCTTCTGAATCGGCGCACAATTTTGACGTTGACTTCACAATTGCATATTGTAGTGTTAGGAATATAAAACAAAACAAACACGCAAACATATGAATCGACCGTCCCACTTCCTGTGCTAGTTTAACTACCACGAAGCACATAATTATAGACATAAAAAACTGTGCAGCTGGATAAATCACATCTACAAAACCCTTGTTCAATTCTTTGTAAGCAGTACGCAGGATCATGAAACCCTTGTAGGGGTGCAGTTCCATCATTAGCACAGACGAGCGGCATTCTCCCCTCATGCGTCCGTCCAGTTTGATTATTTGCCTGAAAATATTTGAAAAGCTAATCACAGACAACATATTTGAGACTTTCAAAATTCGAGATATTTGGCGTACCCCGTAACCTCGGGAATTCAGCGTCTGAATTTTAACTCTTTGAGTGACTCTTGCAGACAATTTAACGGGCTTCATTTAAACAAAAAAAAATCGAAAATCGAACAACGGGAACTTGAAAATTTTCGAGTTAAAATTTTCGCCGCACAAAAGAGAGAAAGTGTACATGTTCTTTATGACACATACTGTAGTTAATGATCATTTCTCCACATCCATCTATCCGTGGTGGTTAATTTTAGGGAAATCGGAGATATAAAAATATAAACCGGATAATAAAGCTTGTGGGGCTGAATAGCTCACGAAATTCTCCCAGAGAATGCACACCACCGATTAACCTTCGATTGTAATGCTTCGGATATACTTGGACTTACGTAGATGAAACAATCTGGGTTTGCACAGTCTTAAGGTACATGAACAGCAGTGAAATATGCGTGCAGATAGTTACGAGAACGTAATATGACGTGACCACTTGGCACAGTCCTAATACAAATAGGATCGTCCGTTCATTCGACCCAACTGTTGGATAAAACCTCTTCATGTTATGAGGTTGGAATAACGCGGAGTAGAGATTCCTAATGACAAACGCCATTAATACTCGAAATAGAATGTGAGTTGCTCTCGCTGATCGTACCATGTCGCAAGTTGTTAGATCTGGAAGAAGGCAATATATTATTAGCTTGTAAAATCTTCTAAATATGATTCGAAGTAAAAAATGGCCGACGAACAATAGTCGGGTTTACTCACATCAGCAGTTATATTTGATTATGTCATGCGTAGTTACGGTGATAGGTGCGCACATATGCTTAACAGTGCAATGTGCATGTTTTGTAAGTATTATCAGTAGATTTGAATTTCCGTTGAAATCATTTCGTGTACGACAATAAGACACGATATATACATTTTTGGTAACTCTGTTAGCTTTATTCGATGAAATCTATTCATGATCATTGCATTATGGCAAGCATGCGGTCATTCTTGCACAGTTACAAAATATATTCAAAGCAATTGATCACAGAGAAGTAAGTTATTTACATCGACGATAAAAAACCGCAAACTGTATTGATGGCAGACTATACCTACATAGACAATTTGAATTGGCGTATGTACCTATTGTAGAAGATGACGAGAGAAGTAAAACTTGGTTAATAAACCTCTTCAGCTCCTTCCCACGCAGCAGGTTAACCGTGGCAAAGCCCATAGCGGCGGAGTTAGCCAGAGCAGAGAAGATAAAATTTATTACGTTTATAAGTTTGAACTGGCATGAGAATAATCCGTGGAAACCGTAAAGACTTGACCCGACCAGAAAACTGAAAATTACCCAGAAGTTGAACAGAAACCAGTATCGATCTGACTTTTTCTTGATTTCTACAACTGAACATTCAGTTTCATCTCATTCGAGCGGTGATATTTTGAAATAAGCACCAGCTTGAACAATTCCCCTCATAGTGTTCGTCTATGATGCCGTCGAAGCAGGTTCTTTTCTGGACGCAAACCACTGACGAATTAACACCAACTTCGCATTCAATTCTACAGCCAAGAAGCCAGTGATTTGAGATTGAATATGGTACGGCATTATTTCGATTGAATTTCTTTCTATACTGACCGCACAATGTTTCACTAGCAACTCCTGAATACGTTGTGAAAGTTAGTCAAATAGAATTATAACTCTAAACTATGTCTAGCTTTGAATTAAATGTTCAGTCGGCACTCGGCACGTGCCTAAGAATTACATTGGCTTAAATGATCGTGTTCATCTAATCATAGTTACTGGATTCCGAGTCGAGAAACATGGACAATTTGACTAGGACTGATAATTGCTGAGTAAACATGGTTTAGAGAAACAAAATTTTTGTGTGACAGAAATTGGAAACTACGATAAAACTATTCGTCAAGTTTACTGTTAACTTACGACCGAAAAAAATATCTGATTCCAAATGTGGTAGGCGTTTAAATTTACTGGTCGTAACGTCAGTAGTAGAGGAACTCAGGTTAACTGTATTACTGATGACACGGGATAGATTTCCCAATGACGGAGGTCACTTAATATTCTGAAGTAAAATCGCTATTCATCGATCTCAAAAAACGGATTCTCTAAAAACTTAGTCGAACTAGATTTCAATTTTATGATGGTCGTGCTCCTGAAACCTTCGTACGCGCGCATTGAGCATTCCCGTAAAGTTATCCCGTATCCTTAAACTTGTACACATTACGTTGTCGTTCACTCTAAAAACCTGGGTTCGGGATCACATATCAAAAAATTTTGTTAATGGATTAAACATTTTAAGATTTTAGGGAAGGAATATTTGAAGCCGTGAATGTTTTATTAACAGAAGGACTATAAAAAACAGCATTTATGTACAACCCTATCATTGACGACGGAAGTTTAGACACAACTTTATTTCAGTCGGACAAATTTAGGCTTGAAATTCGGACGTCTTATGTTGTTATGTTTCAAAATGTATATCATGTGAAGAACGAAATCAGCACCAGCACAGCTACATATTTTATTAGTTCGTATGCCTTGTGCAATACATTGTTGTTTTTGAGGGAAAACAAGTTTGCAAAATAATTATTTCAGGCAAACAAGCCACCCGAATCTAGAACTAAAAATCAAGCAATGATTGGACAAGTTAACGACATGTTATCTTGTCCATGTAAGACGTTGAGATGACGTTAAAGGTGGATTCAGATAGCTTTTGCGGCAACGTTTTTTTTGAACGCGGCGCGTTTTGTTTTTTTGCCGTAAATTCCAC
>JAQGCA010004621.1:0-10118 GCA_034698945.1 Protaphorura quadriocellata
AGGAGATATGGGCAGCCGCACTAGAGGTCTCTTCTCTAGTGCAAGTGCGGCCTGAGGTAAACTCCCATTTATTTTTTATTTTTTTTATTCTCTTTTCTGTAGAACTTTAAGTTTAAACCCAAGTTTTTCATGTTTTAAAAATGGCTACCTTTGGTGGAGGAATCTTGGTTGCATAGGCTTCGCTATAGATATGAAACCAAAGCCACTCTAGTCTGGACTCTGGAAATGACTCAAACCAATAAAAATATTTGGTCTGTACTCTAACATTCCCAAATTACATTATATTAATCATATCAAATTTATTTATTTAATTTTTTTTTTACATAATATTGAGAAATGGAATGTCGTAATCATATAAATTGTGAAGGTCTCCGTTTCGATGTTGGAGAACAAGAATAATTTCTATCTAGAAACGTCCATCTCGGGACGACTGGAGTCCGAAGTCCGTTGTCAATATTTGACAGCAAAGTGAGCAAAGCTTCTTTAACTGTTTCAAATCAAAGTAAAATATAATCAAGATTAATATAAATAAAGTGAATGGGATGTGGGAATGGGCTTATACGGATTTGATGGTCTGATGTGGGAGTTACATGTTCATGTGCTAAGAAGTGGTGAATTAGTATGCCCGCACCAACGTTGGCCGACATAATCCAGCTTACTCTGGTGCATAATTAAATTATCGTTTGTGTAAGGCACTATTTAAACTAGGCGGTATTGCCATAGAAAAGCGCCATCCAGTTGGCCGTTCCTTAAAAAAAAGATTTCTTATCCGACCCACGGTAATTCACAACTGCACCCCCATGGCCCCTCCTTTGAAAATGTCAGCCAGCTTGGTCCAGTAGTTCCGAAAAAATACTCGGACAAAGAAATGTGGACACCAATACAGGCCAGGGGAGACCAGTACCACGGATGTGCAGTTGGCCAAGGGAGATATAACCACACTAAGCATCCGGATTAACCGGATTCTAACTTTGATTTATCGCGAACTCTCTAGACGTAGATAATGGTCTCAGCATTTAGTGTTTAAACAAGATGAGAATTAATTCTATTGAATTGGTTACGTTTTTTATTGAAGTCATCAACTCCATAGCTCACACAACATAGGATAAATGTCACATTGATTTATTATATTTATTGGGTAGTTTATACATGTGTCAATGGTAACTACAAAATGTGTCAAAATTCTTGAATAATTCAATGGAACACACTAGGAATAATATTTCCACGACGCACGTCCTGAAAGCTCCATGATTTGAGACCCAAGTCCGTTGTCAACGTTTCACAGCAAGACTTCGTCAACTGTTTCAAATCAAAAAGAAAACACAAAATCAAAATTTAAATAAAAACCACAACATAGATTGAATTTGTGGACATTTGAATATTTATGTAATTATCCAATTAATAGTTGAATAATTAATTTGTAGTGCACTCTTTAAATTAATTAAACCTATCCTTTGACGGGCCATCGAACCAAGCATCCGATCAGATCAGTCAAATAAACTGTGTCAAGCACATCATCACTTGAAATCACATTTAATACTAGGTATCTCAAATCTGTTGATCATCACAAAATGAAATTATATTACGTCACATCACATTTTCTCCTCACAACCCAAAACAGTTAGTTTTTTAAATAATAAACACGCATATAATTCCTTACTTGTTAAATTTGCAAGGGAAGGAAGTAGACGATGGACGATGCTGATTCCTCAGTTCCGAAATCGATTCTCTTCATCTCTTCGGACTTCCCTTGTCATTTTCTCCAGTTCATTCACCAACGGTTGGATTTGTTGGAGTGAATCGGTTGAAATACCAGTGAAGATAGAATCCAAATCCTCCGTCGTGTGAATCGAACCAGTTAAGGATAAAACTTCTAACTGTGTCATTTGTGTCCAAATATTTCTAACTGCGGATCCCTCTTTCCTTACGTGCAACTATAAATTTTTTAAATTGGGAAAGAGGGTTAGAGTTTGCTTTAATCCTGTGATTTTGATTTTGCGACTACGAAGCTTGAATGACTTCATTTTTAGACACGAATCAGACTCGGAGAACAATTCATCGTATTCTTTCCAACATCCGCGCTGTTCGAGGTCCAATTTCTCTAGAGAAGGAAAACTGCCACTCAGATTTAAATACCCAAAGTCGAACTCCTTGGAAATACGAATTTCCATTCGTTTCAGGTTTCGCATCTTCAGAAATTACATGGAATTATTACACAATTCGGTTATGGCCACTCTCAAGTGTTCAAGTGTGTCCTGGAGAAGTATAGCCACTTGGATGAGATGGAAGGGCTCAATTGTGTTCATGAAAAATGTAGCCACTTGCGTAGGATATTCAACGTCCATCCTGCCTTAATTCCGTTCAATTTCATTTCCTTTGATTTCATTCTTCGCAGAATCTCAACATGTTTTTCTCCCATAGCAGAAAAGTGTAAAGTTTGAATGGATGATTCTCTTCCCAGTTTTTCAGTGATATTCAACACTTCCAGACTAGTACATTTTGCGTCACTTTCACTATTTCTGTCTATGAAGGATTGTCCGAAGGAGAGATGGGAAATATTCTCGGCCGCCACGAACAATTCTTCCAATAAGGCCGGACAAAATTCAATTCTTCCTTCAAGAATCTCATGGAAGGATATCAACTTTTTCAAAAATGACAATTTTGGAAACAATCTGACAATATCGCTGGAACTAGAGTGAAAATGGCAGGGAATTTTAAATTTGACCAAATTTGGTGTAGATCTGAGTAACTCAGACACATCTTCAATCAAAGAAGGTCGACAATCCAGTCGTATGTCAATTTCCTTTGCTATTTCCCCACAAAGTCTAAGAAATTGTTGTCCAACGACATCTGTCATAGAAAAGGCTCCGAGTCGAAATCTCGCAAATGGAATCCCAAATTCATTCAAACTAAATACTTCGCCGAATTTCCCAGTTCTATGGGGATCTTGGCATCGGGATCTCTGCTTCAACCTTGGATCAGTGAATTCACTTCCAAAAATGATGACCCTCCAGGTCTTTCGTGTGGATGGAATGGTAGACACATTCCACTTTCTACATACCACTCGACATGCTTTCAAATCCCTAGGTCTCACGTACTCAAAGATTGTACTCAAAATCTGAAATTAAAATAACAGTGAGCAAAGGTTCTGGATATATATCCTGATTTTTATTGAATGAATCAATCAAATAAACTAGGAATATGTCATCCCGTCAACGGTTGTGCCACAGAAAAGCGAGCGAAGCGAAGCTCATCTACCCGTTCTTTTAAAAACAAATGTGCGATTTTATCGCCTAATAGAATAGAGGGATTTCACGGTAGATTAATATTGAAAACACAGTAAACTTATACCTTGCACAGGAAAATTATAACTTGCGCAGTAGAATAATACCATGTTAATTAGCTACACCTCTTTTTTAATGGGGGTCTCCGCTCCAACCCTCGCCGGGGCTCTGCCCCTGGACCCCATAACATAATACTCCAACGTTTGATTGTTTTTTTTTATTAGAGTGATATTTCAACGCAGTCACACATACAAGTATATATATACTTTATAACCTAACCCGGTATATAACTTTACGCAAGTATCATTAGATGAAAGACCATTTAACTATGTTTCATATACAATTAATATAAAATACAGATTAATAATAGATAATCCAGATTTTCAGTCATTTCATCACCCTTCAATGGGAAAATTTCTATGGCAACGGCAGAGTTTGTGTACGTCAGTTCTTCTGAGAGGCGAACTACTCGGTTGCTATGGAAATTTATCACATGCCAAAGGCCCTAAAACTTGAGTCTAAGGGGACACCCCTTAACAGCAGACAGTCAAAATGCAGTTAGTACACAACTACACCACCATGGGAATCTCCCCTGAAATTCTGAGCCTGATCGGCCCAGTAATTCCAGAGAAAAGCTCTGGACAAAAAAGTGTTCACATGCACATGGGAGAGATACAAACGGATTTCAGACCACCTAGTGGAACAGAAAAGCTTCGCCACACACCGCTCGCTTCGTTCGCTGCCCTTCGCTCGCTTAATAATCAAAGTAAAAATTAGCGTTTGTTTGTTTCACGTTTAATTAAGGGCGCAAAATCCCATTTGAAATGTGTTTTAAACAAAAGAAAAAAATATATATTATTAACCAAATTTTAATATTACCCGAAATTCTCCTGTCCGGCCTATCCTAATATTGTGATCCGGTCTAATGAGGATGCCAGGCAACAAAAATAGTCCGACCCTGATCTCCCTAGTTATTTTTAATTATTAGCTGTCAGTTCTGTATCTCCTCCGTGATGTGTGCGTAGATAAAAACTAGTTTTCTTTTACAAAACCCACCCACTGTCCGACCGAGCTAACGTAATTCTTGAACAGTTGGTGTCAGACGAAGTTGAGGTCAATGCCTATGCACACTGCATATTTAAGTTTGCGCTGGTCGACATATTTACTCTGGATAAAAAATAAATCTGAGTTCCAGATAGTTCCCAATACGGAGAGATCATTAGAATAGTACTACTCATGCAGTCAGTGCGGAGAAAGCAGAGGAGGACACTTTCCTATAACTGGAATTTATATTTGCTGACATTTCTAATGCGCATTAGGCCATAACAGATGATGTTGACATTAGATATAATATAATTGCGGGAAGGGACAGAAATAATGTGATTAAAATTCGTTTATGTTTATTGTAGAATGTAATATACTCTTTTGGCGAATGTTACTGCTGGGATGCAATGCTTCATCTGATCAATTCGATTTACTCTTCTCTAATAATTTACTCCAGAGGCTCCACAGGCCCAGACCTCAGACGCCAGACATTTACATCAAGAGTGCCAACTCGAAAAAACAATGGAGACTACTGTTGACTCCGCAGTCGATAAAGATTCCCCAGATTTCACTGTGCTGTATTTTATCAAAGCAATCGCCTTCTTTGTGATCACAGTAGCAATGGTGCTAGGGAATTCCCTTGTGATCATAGCCGTAGTGTACTCGAAAAGACTAGCGAACAATTTTCCAGCTCATTTCATCGTTAATTTGGCAGTGACGGATCTCATTGTGGGAATTTACGTAATTCCAATAAATGGAGTGCATAACGCTCTCGGACACTTTCCGTTCAAAGATCATGCAATGTGTGTCATCTCAAAATTAATCACAATGTTGAGTTGTGTTGCATCTATCCTGAGTCTATGTCTCCTAGCGCTGGATCGTTACTTCGTGGTGACACACCCTCTGAAATATAAAATTATCATGAGGAAAATTATGAAATTGATTCTGATTGGAACTGTTTGGCTCATTTCATTCATTTGTATTTTTGGAGTGACATTGATTTACCCGA
The DNA here is from genome assembly GCA_034698945.1 of Protaphorura quadriocellata. Lineage (NCBI taxonomy): Eukaryota > Metazoa > Arthropoda > Collembola > Poduromorpha > Onychiuridae > Protaphorura > Protaphorura quadriocellata. The sequence goes on from JAQGCA010004621.1 coordinate 5,338, forward strand.
TTCTGATTGAAGTTGACTCAGTGTGCAAACAAAAGTTTATGTTGGAACCCTCTGTTGCTTTGTTTGCTGGTTTGTAGGCAGTTCGACTTTAATGTTCACCCTACACTGGTTGATTTACAAAAAGCTCTCTGAAAGAGACAAAAAAATTTCCAAAGGGCGGGTCATTAACATTAACACAATATCATGGAGTGAAGGAAGAGGGTCTAGTCTGAGGATTCACGTTGGTGGACAAAGTTACTCCTCATCACCTGACTCAAAATTGGAACTACAGACTCAGACAAAAGTTGCCAAAACACTCACGCTCATTTTTGGAGTTTTTTTTATGAGTTGGCTTCCTTATGTCATATTTTTGACTGTTTGTGCTTCTGGTGTAGAGTATGAATTCAAACTGGAGTTGGCGAGTATAATAGCGTCCGTCGGCTACTTCAATAGTTGTATGAACCCCTTCATATATGCTGCACGCTCCAATAGCTTTAGAATTGCGTTTAAGAAACTTCTTAAGTGTAACAAGTTTTGATGTGTTAATTTAATTTAGGTTTTACTCAGTTACTTCATAGAAACCTGGAACACGTGTTAGTTTGATAAAATCACATTGAATTTGAACGAAATTTCTACTAACACATGTTTAGTTAGTGATCTCAATGTAGCGACTCTCGTTGCTAGGATTCCTCGCCTTATTCCACGTATTGAAAACTTATGTCTTACTAAAATAACATTAAAATATTAGCTGTGATTTTGGAATAGATGATTTATAAAAATATAAAAATACTTATGCTAATACTGGACAACCGGGTGCATAAACCAATTGTTGGCCTCAGAGACACGGCCCAACTGAGCTGTACAGCGGTTACCAGGGATGAACTCAATGAACTGCGAGTCCTAATTGGCTGGATGGCTGGGTCGATCGGTCATCATAATTGGTGTAATGAAGGGCGGACTTATCAACTCTAAAACAATGAAAACCGATCTACTTTAAATAGTGTTCCACATCGGATCGGATCAATCCTTCCTATCGGAACTTTTTTTTCAAAATTTAAACATTACGGCTTAGGATGATATTTTTCTCGATTTTGAGGCTTGGCGTGACAACTGATGTTGATATTCAAAAATTCCAGAGAATTACTACAGTAGTCAGAATCAGTGTTTCATTCGCGCAACTCAACCCAGGGCGAGATTTACTGGTAGAGTTAAAACAAATGTAGTGTCAAAATTTTGAATGAAACACTGATTTTCACCACTGCAGTAATTCTCTGGAATTGTTGAGAATCCAGATCGGTTGTAACGCCAACCCCCAAAATCAAGAAAAATACCACCCCAAGCCGTAATGTTAAAATTTTGAAAAAAGTTTGAACCTAAAAAAGTACTGCTAAAATTTGTCCTACGGATTTCAGGACGACGGCTATCCTTCTTCTACATATTGAAGTTAATTTTAGAACAAACCGCGACCCGAATCGGTTGAACCGTTTGTAAGATATTTAATTTCAAAAGGGTGGGCATATTTCTGAAACACCCAGTATATTAATAAGTAGCAGTTATGACCGGAATCACGCAATACTTTAATAATTTAATAAATCACTTGCATAAAAATGAACTCCTTACAAAATAACTGGACGCAGATTCCAGGGAAGCTAAGTAATCAATAGGATCCGCCGTCATAGCCATAGGTCGTACCTGACCTGCCATACAGCGAGCATTATTTATTTTTTTAAAGAATACCACGTACAAGGGCATTGGAAATGCTTGCTTGTCAGAATTGGCTGCCTTTTGGATATGTTGTTGCCCTTGACCTCTTGAACAACTTTTGTGCAGGTCCCAACAAGGAAGGTCAACTCCGGTGACCTCCAGAGGTCACCAAAGTTTGACCTTGGGTTCCCCTTGAACCTAAAAAAATGACCCCTACAAAAGTCGTTCCACTCACAAGGTAAGTACATAAAGTGTCGGTCGCACCTGGAGCCACGACCATACTTTTTACGTACCTTGGTCCACCCTAATGACACACCCAAAACCGTCTTTTGTCAAAGCGAAATTCTAACCCGTTGGAGGTCATCAAAAGTCAAATCCGGAGGAAATACACGTGGGTTAATGGGTGGGACTTGGTGAGGCCTCAGGAGGGTTTCTACATGAAGTGAAAAAACAGCCTCTGGCCTCTCCATGCCCCTCCCATTAACGCACGTGTATTTCCTCCGGATTTGACCTTTGATGACCTTTTACGGGTTAGAATTTTACTTTGACAAAAAATAGTTCTGGGTGTGTCATTAGGGTGGACTAAGGTACGTAAAAAGTAGTATGGTCGTGGCTCCAGGTGCGACCGACACTTCATGTACTTACCTTGTCAGTGTGATACGTAACTATTCCCTCTGCCATTTTTTTCCACGGTCAACCCTCGCGGCCACAGGTCATCCGGTTTACTCATGACTGTAATGTTGACATTGACGTGTGACCTCGGGACTTGCCCGCAGAGAAAAATGATAGTGGGAGAAGTTGCTTGTACTGAGTGGAACAACTTATGTAGTGGTCATTTTTTAGGTTAAGAGGGATCCCAAGGTCGAACTTTGATGACCTCTGGAGGTCCCCACAGCTGGCATTTATACTTGAGTCCTTCGCATAAGTTGTTCAGGTTATCAAGGGCAACAACATATCCAATATGCAGCCAATTCAGACCAATTCAGGTTATACAAATGAAATCTTTTCAGATATTTTTCAGACCCTCTCGGTTAAAATAACTTTGTAGGGTGTGGGAGATAAAACAAAAGATGTTTTGGGAGTGAATTCTGGCAATGGATGTAACGGACTTGCGGTCACATTGTATTTTTGCAAAACACCCGTCAAGAAAAGAAAGAATTCAACTTGAGCCAAACTCTCGGCCATGCAACTTCGTTTGCCAACCGAGAATGGAATCACTCGTTCATCTTTCCGAAAAGTTCCATCCGGGTTTAGAAATCTTTCGGGTCTAAATGCTTCCGGGTCACCCCAATATTTTACGTCATAATGAGCCCGGAATATATTCGGCATTACGATCGTTCCTTTGGGTAACGTGTATCCCATGAACTCTGTGTCATGTGTAGTTGCATGCAAAACACTGCCAGGCAAAATGGAAGATCGTCTGTACGTTTCGTTGATCACTGCTTCGGTGTATGGCATTCTGAACAAAAAATAATAATTAATCCAGAGTTGTACGATAGTGGTCAGCAAGAATTAAAATTCAAATATTAATTACCTTGCACGGTCTGAAGTATCCTGCATCCTTTTGCGCCCAATCACGCGATCAATCTCTTCGTGAACTTTTTTGAGCGAGTCTTGACAAGTTGTGAGGTATAAAAATGCGAATCCAAGAGTACAACTAAGTGTGTCCGATCCAGCCACAAACAAATTAATGAGAGAGTCCACAAAATTAGTTACTGAAATGAGAATACATTTTGTATAAAATTGTGTCTAAAATGTAAAAAAACAGGCAGTATACTACTTTCTGTATGGAGAATTCCAGACTAGGGTTGTAAGGGGAAATACCCGGGAATATACCCGTGTAAATACCCGGTGCTTTGAATTTTCACCCGGTGGGTATTTATTAGTACACAAAAAAAGCAAAATTTCACACAATGTAGACCAAGCATTTTTGAATTAGTGCCAAGTGGTCTCGTAACTCTACAGCTTAGCTTTTGCAATTTATGATAATTTCAAATTTGTGATAAATTGTAAACTTTTAACAATTTGTGTATCATACCGTCCAAATATGAGTAAACACTCGGGTATATACCCCGGTTATTTACCCACGATATACAGTGAAATCCAAAAGAAGCCGAACACCCCAACTAGCCCAGTCCTTCATTCCTGTATCTAGAGCGCGGGAAATTCGAAGGACAAGGTAACCGACGTCGGTGTAAATACGAAATAATGAGTCGACATTGAGATCAGACTTACTTACCTGAGTTTCAACTGTCATCAACGGGCACGGGTAAACATTCTGACTTTCATTGTGACGGCTAGCAAATCCGTTCTAAACGATTAGCGGGAAAAGAGTACAAAATGTCAATGGGTAACGTTGAACACCAACGTCGGTTACCTTGTCGTTCAAATTTCCCGCGCTCTAGATATAGGAATGAAGGACTGGGGCTAGTTGGGGTGTCATACTTCTTTTGGATTTCACTGTATATTCAAAAAATAAATATCCGGGTATTTTACAACCCTATTCTGGACTTACTTCCTTCATCCCGATAGAAACTGGAGGTCGGATTGTCCTTATTATTTTCCATTTCCTGAAGGTACACGTCTACGTAGTCACGGGCTTTGGAGCCTGGAGTAAAATTTTGACGGTGTTCGTTGATCACATTTAGTAGAAGTTCCTGAATTGTCGCTACGGCTTTTCTAATCTTGTTCAAACCAGTCGCTTCCGGAAATATTGTCGCTAACCACGGCAAAAAGTAAACGGCTCCTTGGATCTCAGGCTCCGTGAAACCCCTAGTGTTAATGATGCGGCATGCAAGAATTAAAAGGTGACAATTAATAGGTGACAATTAAAAGGTGACAATTAATACCCCCTTCTCTTCAAAGGGCGTATCTACGTTATTTCATAATTCACTAAAGGCGTATCTACATTTTCTCATATTTCACTAAAGGCGTATCTACATTTTTTCATATTTCACTAAAGGCGTTCTACGTTTTTTCATATTTCATTAAAGGCGTATCTACATCTTTTCATAATTCACTCATATTGGGGCCAAAAATTCAAAAATGTACTGTCACACAAGTTCCCTCTATTGGACGACTCAGTAGTCACTCACTTG
>JAQGCA010004622.1:0-10116 GCA_034698945.1 Protaphorura quadriocellata
GTATTAGGTGGTCACCTTTTTTTAGAATGGGTGAGATGTTTGCGATGCACCATTCTTGTGGAACAGTACCCGACTTGTTCGTTAGGTATTAAATCCGATCCAGGGGATTTTTCATATTTTAGCCGCGTTAAGGTTTGCTCAATTTCCGGTACAGTAAATTCAATATCAAGTATTGGATCGTCTTCTGTTTGAACTGGTATTGTCTCATGGTTAACATAGTACACTTCATTGCTTGGTGCAAAAACCGACTTGTAGTGGTTGTATCAACACGTCTTTTCGATTTGGTTTGTAGTAGTCTTAAACAGTTGGAGGCTGTTAATTGTGGTCCAGAAGGATCGACTATCACTTAGATTGAGTAATCGTCTCTCTCTCTCTCTTAATCGTATTCGCTTTGTTTACTCTTACATAAGGATCTGTATTTCTTGTTAGCATCTTGATATTCCTGTAGGAGCGCATCACTTGATAGTGTGTTTGTACATCTTCTCCACCGCCTAATAGCACTGTCTTTCTCCCAACATAAAGTTTATATTGCCGTGGCTTTGGTTGCTTCAGTAAATCAAACTCATCACATGTTGCCCAAATAGAGTCCTTCCATCTTGCATACCGCGATTCAGGGGTCACATTTGTAGAAACGAGTCCCGCACTGGATTAATTTTGTGGTCAAGTGCAGTTACGTGGTTAAGTAATGATTCAGGAGTTTTGGGGGGGTATAATTTTAAGCGCTGATATTTGCTCAAGGTGAATGGGAAGTCCTAAGTCAGATAGCGTAGTGTTTAGTAACAGTGGAAAGTGGTCCGAATGAGTCCAGTTAAGAATTTCCATGCCGTTTAATAATGAGGACGCGAACGGTGTTTACAGAACTAGATCAACTACGCTTTTGCCACCGTTAGCTTCGTGTACAAAAGTTGTTCTACCTGTCTCATCTCCTTTCATGTTTCCATTCCCGATAAACAATCCGGTTTCCGCAATTTCGTTTAGCAGTAGGGCTCCTCGACTGTTTGTTACAGTATCGCTGCTTTGTCGTTCATTTAGTGTTGACGTACTCTCACATCCAATCCTTCAATTCAGGTATCCAAGCGAAACCACTTTGTCACCTCTCTGTGTTAGATTTGCCACATTCAGAAACAAGTTCTGTACAGCGCATTTGAAGTTGTCATTGGGTGGAATGTATGCAAAGATAATGAATAACTGCAGACTAGCGATGCTTAATGTCATTGAGTATCGGTCAACGTTGATACATCTTAGATTTTTGTTGAGCTCTGTTCTACATCCTACGATGAGGCCCCCAGACGGTCTTCCAGCATGGTTAGCTTTAGTAGCGAAGGATTTGTGTAGTGTGTAGATGTCCGCAATTCTCTTATTTTGCCAAGGAATACTGTGCATTGTCTATGCTAGGCAGAAGATACTTGGCAGTGTTGAGCATATGGAGTTGTAGAAGTCGAATTTCTTTGAGCAAAGTCCCTTAACATTGTAGTGCAATATGATCATTTTTTACAGTTTGAGTTTGATATCGGAGTATTAATACGACAGTATTTATTTACAGGGGCTGATTGATTTCTGAAGGGAGTCGTGGGAAGTTGACTGGACGGGCCGGATTCCTATGCTACCACATGCTGGATAGTTTCGCTATTCTGAGCACGTATTTCCTGACTAGGTAGCTAGGTAGCGCTGCAGTTGTATATTGGGCGATAAGTCAGCGTCTATGTACACATTACCGTAAGCCCTCAAGTTTCGGAGTGCAAATTTTGCATTCCAGACCTTGTCTCGCTTCTATCTTGTCTCAAATTGCATGAGGCCAACCCTCTTTCTTCCATTACGTGAAACAAGTGTAGGGAGTGCATCAATTACAGTCATATCGTTGAGTAGGGTTGTCACTTTTTGCAATAATTGGAACTTGGTCTCTCCTTGTTCTTCCGCAAGTACAGTAATTATCAAATTGTTCCTTCGTTCTATTGCGTCAAGGTTGCGTGCACACTTTTCCATTCGATCAATATTCTCGGATTGGGCAGGGTTGGAAGCGTTTTTCTTTAACTCTGAGTTCGGCTCTTATCTTTTTAATTGCTTCTGTGTTGGCTGAAGCAGTAGGCTCAACTTGAGTGAGTCTATTATCGAATGCAGTTAGTTTGCCATCTAGGTTGTCAATTCTGTTGTCCATTTTTTCACAGAACTCTCTTAACATGGTTTTATTCGATTCAACGATCATTTTATGCAACTCTGCCGTACCATCAACGGCAGGGTTCGCTATGTTGGGCATTGCAGAACTGTCTGTAGTATTGGATTTCTTGAAATGATTGTCCACCTTTCCTTGTCCTGGAATTACAAGGTCAAGGTGTGAGCTACATCTCTTTCTCGGATTGTTTGTATTGGGCATTGGTCGATTCGGGGTTAGTGTTTCTTGTCAGCGTCGCGTGGTTTATTAGATTCCATGTTCGGGTTTAAAATGTAGTTTTCCGGACTTGGCACCGGGGAAATGGATGTTCCCTTGTGAGAGTCTACCAGTGAGGATCCCTTGTCATCCGGTTATGGGACGTAGTCATATGGCAAGTCCTTAACAACACATATTGTACGCCATTGATTAGGGTAACTACTGATGATCCTTGAATACACACGGAACTAGTTCCCTTACAGGTATGGTGATCAGCTGGTCATTACTGGCTGGCATAAATTTCAAATTCAAGTTCAATGTTTCTTTCTCTGCGTACGAAATCAGTCTGTGCAGTGGAATCGATGACTATAACTTAATCACGTTGCAACCCATACCCCTACGCATCATAGCACGTAAAGTTACGTGCTAGTGAGTTACGAATTCGAAATAAGTAGATAAAAACTATAGCGAAGTTTTGAAATTGAGTTCTCGTCTTAACTTATATAATTCAATTTGATTGATTCGATTTGGATTGTAGTGCGGGTGATCTCATGAACCACTAAAGTATTACTAAACTAAAGTATTGTATTTACAAGTAGTTAATACGTATTACACAATAGTTCTCCTCGCGTCCACAATAGCTTCTAAGGCTCCATTAGTAATAATGTTGTTTGCAGTTTTGCTACTGTTTACTACTTACTAGAACAACTAAAATATACTTTAACTGAACCCATGAAAGCTTTCAAAAAGAATACAACTTTTAGCCGTCTAACTACAGAATACTTGTCTAAGCTTTTACGAACGCCCATCGATTGTGGTGAAGGAATGCTCAAATTGGTATTATTTGAAGGGATATTTTCTTGCTACTTTTGTTGTAAATGTAAAACTGAAGAAATTGATGTCATTAATTATTCACAAGTTAATCGCTGCTTTGTTGACGTGCTAGTAGAAAATCATTCGTTTGACTACTTATATTGAGAAAGTACCCACTTTATAGTTTGTTAATCTCTGAATACCATGATAGGAATGGACTATTATGTCAAACCATTATGAAACCTGAGAGTTTGCAGTTACTGCTACAGCCAGCTAAGTATTAATACATCAAAGCAAAAAATATTAATAATTCAAAACAACTTTTATACTTTTAAAAGCGGGAAAGTTTCTAGTATCTTGGTCTGCAGTACATAGCGTGTACATTTTTTACGAAAGTCATTACCATTGGAATCGCTATTTTCCAAAGAATGTCATTAAGAAGCATTCCCTTGTTGTTGTAAATTCTTGGGGATTTAAATTGAAAATATATAATTGTTAAACATCCCATAATATCCAATTACAATTCCTCCCCTATAATTTGATGTAAGAAATGATTGATAGCGTTAATAAATGCCAACGTCATTAGCATCATCTTGACCTGATTTTTGAAGGAACCTGGCGTATTAAAGACGCTCGTCCTTCTCAATTTGTCAATTCCTTCAAACTCGAGCAATGAAATGTTTTTGTGTTCTTCCTTAAAAAACGTTTACCTTCCTGTGTGGCTTTTGGCTTTAAAATTTAAAAGTGACGCTGCATAAAATCCCATGCGTATGATGTAATTAAAGTTTGCTAAGCCATTATGCAGTTGTGCGAACATTGCACTCAGAAGTTACACACGTGGTCAAGGTTGTACACATAACATAACATTGCATTGTGATTGTTGGAGATACTAAAAAAAATACTTCTCGGCCAGTCAGTCAGTCAGTCAGTCAGAACACCAAATCATGAATGAAAGGGTCTGCGATTAATATCAGTATGCGTTATGTGCAATCAAATGAAATTGAGAGGATAATTTAACATTACATGGATGGGTTCAATTCCAAAGGCTTCATGTAGTTCACCAGTAATGAACAGTAAAACTTACTATTTTTGGCCTTACTATCTTTGTAAAGATGAGTGCTAGTAGTATATCTCATTAATTATTCACAAACTAATGGCTATTCATTTGATTCCCTGTAATCATTAAACAAGCCGAGGAAAAATAGTAACCAAGTTGAACTTTGCCAATAGACCATTGATGCACATACTCACGAAGACGAAGGAAATGACTATTGTCTGGAGGATGGTGGAGAATTTAGTACAAATCAGATAAGCCTAGCTGCGATTCAGTGAGCACTGACGACAGGTGACTTAGGGCGGCCTATTTTAAAATCTTTGAGGTTTAGTGCTTATATAATGTGGAATTCCTTACCTAGGAATATTGACTTAAATGACAAATCATTTGACGCTAAAATGGTATTAATTACAAATTCCATAATCAAGAAAGATAAAATTGTGAGTTAGTGTAAGCAAATCAAATTAATTATTATGGTGTCGCTAACGGGAGAGCAGCATAGACAGGTTTAGTTTATAGTCACATTATTGTATTCTTTTCCTTTGTTGAATTGGTTGACACTTGAATAAAGCAAAATCTAAATCTAAATCTTTTATTGCAATATGAGACTTACCTTAATTTGACCAAAATGTTTATTCGAATCCGGCTGTCCAACACTATGTTAAGTGTTTTATGCAACAAACTTCATCGTCAACCAGTGCAATGTTTTTATGTACAGGGTGTCCCAGAGAAAGCGCATAGTTGTTTGATGATATTTTGGCATAGTTACGAAAATTTACATTACAGGCAGTGAGAGAAAACCGCCCAACAACGAAAAATACCCAAACCTCTATGCGCTTTCTCTGGGACACCCTGTATATCACATTCACCTTTGCGCTCTTCAATTAAGTTGAGTGAACTTTTAGATACTTGTCACAAAACGTACATGACGACACGGTGGCGTGACATTTATGACTTATAATTTCAATTGACATATGATTAGGCATTTGACTGTACACGAGTGTTAATTGTTATAAAAGTTTGTGTCCGGCCGTTTCGCGAGAGCGGACTTACTGTAGGCATTCAAGAGAAACAACCTGTATTGTTTGGTCGACCTGTTAATAAAATAGACAAATTACATCACAGGTCAGTTTTATCTTCGCATTATTTTGTTAGCATAAATTCTATTTTATTTCGATATATTTTGATTATCCGACCAATGCATATTTTAACCGTCAGTCCAATACACACTATATACTGATGATTACAAATTCGTAGCTGACTAAGCGCATTCAAAATGTTTTAGTTTTTACCTAAAAATGTTTTCATTTCTTGAAATCTGTTTTTGATTCTTTAACCACCGGGAAAATTTTGACATCGTCCTAAAGTTGAATTGATAACACTATCAAATTATTGAGCGTAAGTGGAATAGAGTAAATTCAGAGATTTATTTGTTATCCGCGGACAGGGACAGCAGTCTGAGCCCGTTAATTGTACTAGTGATTTATAAGCCTGACAAGACACCGTAATAAGACCAAACTTTGAGGATCCAGCAAGGTCAGCTGAGGTCCAGCTAATTTCCGTACAGAAATCACTTAAAAATGTACAATCATTGAACAAATTTATCAAACGAAACATACCTGATTATTCGAATATTTGAGTATAATATGTTTGTATGTTTGTATGTTTGTTTTAGCGAGAACTAAAAACGGTAGGGTTACGTGTTGACGGTTGAAGTAAACCAAGATAAGTCGAAGAGAACTGCAATGGCACATTCCTTCTAGTATTAAATTTAATTATTTCAAAACCGTAAGAACTATTGATTCGAGAAAGCTGAAACTAGGAAATGGACTTTCGTCCAAATTATTCATCCGAGAATAACATTTGTTCATTAAATTTGATTGCTTGTTTTTGTTCTCATACAGACTCTGCCATAGGCATGACCACATGAAGCCACAAGTTTCATTTGTTTCCTCAGTTAGTAATATTTGATGATTGTTTTTGTTTCAATTGTTGTTCAGGCCTTAGGTCTTTTTGACAAGGGTTAGGCAGTAGAGGTGGTGAGTTGGTTAGAAGCTTAGCTCTATTGTTTGTTGGTGTTAGACTTGGCACTTACGTGGTTGGTGTGGAGGTAGAGAAATATACTTAAGAGTCATTGATGCCACCTTACAGTGTCTGCGGATAATAGGTAGTTATTTTTGTGACATTTCAAGGGTCACTATTTATGTTACGTTACAAGTCACTACATATTCCAAAAAGTTTCGGGTGATTTCATAAGGTTTGAGGACGCAGCTCGTTAAATTTTGCATAGCACTAGCGTCGTTCAATGTTTAGAGACTGGTTGGAAATTAGGAACGTATTTTGTATCAAAAAATGAAATAAAATATTAAAGGTCCGGTCAGGTTTCATGACTTCTTTCATTTTCGTATAAACACTCCATTTAATTAACTGTCGAAATATTTATGAAACGTGAAGAAAAGCACACAAGTTAGCATTTCAACTGGCTTGATCCTGAGCAAAGAAATGCAGTATCATTGCGACTTTACGAGTAACAAATGTACATGGTCGCACGTAGCATTTGCCCCCCGACCAGAACGATCAGGGTAAGTCGGACACAATGTAAGGTACACGTTTTCTACAGTACCTTACGAAGGATCTAGCGAGCCATTTCGCTTGATAATCGGTTGCGGGTAGCGGCCCTGACGAGCGCTTATGGCCACGGGGGTGGGGAGGTTACGTATATATCAAAACAACTTAGAGGAGGTGCTACAGCTTGTGCCAAAATTAACGACACACGGCCCACGAGTTAACTTGGTTTAACTTCTTGGATTTCCACTGTCGAAATATTTCGTTTCTAACCGCAGGTAGGATGAGATGAATTCACTTCAGGTTAATTCGTGCCACAAGTACTGCGGTTACGGATCTGCCCAAAATGACCTCAGTTGTGTCTTGTTTCAATCAATTCAATTATAGGTATTACTTTTATTCGTTAATCGTCAGGCAACTTTTATGTACGTCAATTATTTCTGTTACTGATGCAATTAAATGAACAGTGGATTCAATCTATTCACTTTTAGAACGAAGTTTCACGATGCAGGTTTTTAACCATTCCCCGCATGATCAAAGAAATCTTGACCCATGCTCAATACTGACTGCTATTCGTTTTATCCGCCGAAGGTAATATCTAAAGCACGGAGGATACACCGAGGTCTTTGGTTCATACGGAGTGCTCGATCTGATCTCTCCGAAATAAAATTGCATTTTTTTCACTTTCTCCCAAACTATAAGGTTACTAGGGGAATTTTTGAAATTCGGCCCCGAATTCTCCGTTGTATTAGTATAAAATTGCATGGGGGTTCAACATTGGATGAAAACTGCCAACCTTATGGGACTTTGTAATACATTTTCATCCAAATCCGAAAAAAGATTGTTATTTTTTTGTAAACAATTATGGAGCACTCCTAAGAGACAAAGGACCACTATAAATGAATGCTCCTTGATCTAAAGCGTAACTTCAAACAATTGTCTAAATTTACCCATGACATAACTTATATAATTTAATGTATTCGATTCTGATTGTATAGACCGTCATGCTCATGAACCACTCTGAAGCAGTAAATATACGTTTTACATAATCATTGCTTAAGGACCTGAAGCTATTTGTTGAAACCTTTAATTGGTCACTATAAATATACGTAATATACAAATACAAACCGTAGTAACAATGTTGTTTGCAGTTACTTTAAATGATTACTAGTTACACATACCAGTTTGGACACAAATAACCAAATTAAAAAAGCCAGGCTTTTAGAGGTAGGAAATTATGTATTTGTTTCTGGACGCATATACCACACGATATCTCATATTTTATGAACGCCTTTCCCATTGCGGGTAGGCGGGCTCGAATGGAGTGCGGGTCATGAAGGTGGATTCGGAAATATTAGGCGGGTTCGAATTAGAGCTTTTCACAGGTCGGGTTCGGGTCGATCCGAACCCGAAAACTTTTTTTGTGAATCATTCCTCGCACGATTTGCGTGGGACTAATGTGTTCTAGTGAAATTCAGGTTGGTCTTTCTCCGAATATTTAAATATTTATTTATTTTAAGAAGTGGAATGATTCGTAAAAAATGGTTAAAGTTTTGGTGATCCGAAATCCGACACGAAAACTTACGGATCAACATATTCTATTTATGATCCGAACCCAAACCCGAAAGCTCAGTGGTGGATCCGATTTAAACCCGAATCCTGTAGTCCGAACCCGATCTAGTTTTGAAAAGTTAAAAAGGTCTGATTTCTTCAAAAGTCAAGAAAGTAATGTGTTAGAATATTATTGTGAAGGAATGCTGTGCAAGCATTCCTCAATCAAAGTCATGATTGTAATGTAATGTCAATGTCAGTGTTGGTAAATTTAGGATGTACTTGAGTAATATTGTATGTACTGTAATGTAAACATCAGAGTTTAGCGTAACTATAAAAGGATCAAGTTAATAAAGATCGAGATAATTGTGGGATGGAGGCGAAGAACCACCAATCTCGGAATTAATTAACAGACCTGAAGAGATAAGGTTGCTAGGCCAATCAAAATGAAATTGGGGATGCCAGGATGAAAATTCCGTCCGTGGCTGTTGCAATTTTTATTTTTATTCACTCCAGTGCAAAATGTGAAAGACGGAACGACTGAGCTATACAATAGTCATTGGTGTGTGTGTGTGTGTCTGTGAACACTCTAGTGGACACATTTCTTCTCTGATTCGTTTGTAACTTGGTAGGTAGGACCAGGGCTCCTTGACTCCGGCATATTCGTTATAAAACCTGATCGGACCACTATTAGGGGTACTTGGCTATTTCAACCTCGTCAACAGTCGCGCATATCTAAACTAGGAATGTGTCCCGTCAACGCTTGTGCCATAGAAAAGCAATTATAATCCCCAGTAAAATAGAGGAATTTAACGGTAGATTAAGACTCAAAACACAGTAAAATAATACCTTGCACAGGAAAATTATATCTTGCACAGTAAAATAATATCTCTCTCAGTAGAATAGTACCTTTTTTTTTAAATGGGGGGCTCTGCCCCTCACCCCCCACCCCCGCCGGGGCTCTGCTCCTGGACCACGTTCGTACGCTGCGCTTTCTTCCATGGGAAAAATTACCATAGCAACGGCGAAGTTTGTTTACACCAGTTTTGTTGAGGGTCAAACTCCGCAGTTTCTATGGAAATTCATCCCATGCCAAATACCTATACCCCAAAACTCATTTTAAGGGGACACCCCTTAACAGTAGACGGTCAAAATATAGTTATGGCACAACATCACTACTACTACTACTACTACATCACTACATCCCCAGGGGAAAATTATCAATTCAACGGGGAAGCGTAAGCTTATTTTTTTCTTCTCGCTGAGATGTTTATTTTTCAACTATGCCTCGGTCAATCAGCCCCCTTTGACAACCATACATTGTGTGTTGACGTGTGATGAACCCACCTTAGCCACCCGTGCAGAAAAAGAAACAAATAAAGTGAAAAAGAAATAAATACGGTTACGGTAAAACGGTTGCTATGGAAATTGATCCCACGCTAAATACCCATACCCTAAAGCTTGAGTCTAAGGGGACACCCCTTAACAGTAGACGTTCAAAGTGTAGTTTGAACACAATCACACCCCCAGGGGAATCTCCGCCGAAAGTCTACTGGGCCGAGCCCCATCGGCCCAGTAGTTCCAGAGATATGCTCTGGACAAAAAGTGCTCACCGTACTATGGGAGAGATACAAACGGATTTCGGACCACCTAGTCAAACAGAGAAGCTTCGCTACTACGTATTTGAATTTTGTATACCTCTTCCGGACATTATCGTAGACTAACTTTTGACATCCGGTTCAACCATGGACTATAAGTTAAATATCAA
>JAQGCA010004623.1:0-10115 GCA_034698945.1 Protaphorura quadriocellata
AGTTCATTGGCTTCATTTTAAGCCATGTCCCGGTCGAATCGGATAATCCGTTCGACGGGATAATGAAATCAAACGTGAAGTCATCATTCTGGTACACCCTGTATATTTATGATATTACTTCGCTTCTCCGCATTTTCGAATTCCAAGGGTGAGAGAGGTGGTCCCGGAATGTGGATTTTGTAGTTAATTTTATCAATGGTCAGTGGATCATCTGCGTCTTCAGAAGAATCCTGATCAATAAAAATATAAATTCACATCAGTCATTGTTGAAATAAATTACACATAATATTTCAAATTTAATGTGTTAATCTCATTATATTAATTATTAACTGGTCTTAGATTGTCTCGCTTTACGGAAAATGGGGGAAATTATTTAATCCATTAGAAATAATTATTTGTAGAATTTCCTCCGCTTACGGATCGCCAAATGGCTGATAACAATCAGTCATGGAAATTTAAGTGACTTTACCACTTTTGACTCCAGCAGTTTTCTCACATCTGAAACTATTATGTAATAAGTTAATGCAAAACTGAAAGGTTCAAAGGTGGACAAGTCTACGCGAACACTTGTGCTCGCACCCACCCTGTACCAGGAACAGGGTGCATTTGAAAAGCGTAGATATGCACTATTTCACAGCGTCCGGGTTTATTATTTATTCTATTACTCAATTTCCTAGGACCACGATATTTAAGAATGATATCTCGGTCACGTTCTATTTTAGCTATATTTGGAATGTATCGTTCAATTATCTGATCTTTCAAACCTGGTATTCGCGACCGGCGAAATTCTCGTGGAGTGGAACTCCCAAAGCTGTTCCAACGAACAATAAAATAAATACAAATTTGGGAATCATAATTTGGAAAAAAAATCGCGAACGATTTTTTGAAATTTGATCAAACTTTGAATTACTCAATATGCTTAAAGCGTGGATCGACGAACTATACGGTGATTTCACAAAGACTATCATGGAGCCCGTAACCATAATATGTCGTGTCAGCTTTCTCAACATTTGCGCGGATTGTTTGGCTGGATAATAAATACGTTTATGAAAAATACTATGATCGTGTTCTGTACAGTGTGTGCCAAAGAACTAGAATCGTCCGCAGGCTAAGTAGGCTTATAGGCATGGAAACAGTAATTTCAAAATGAAATATATTTTTATCCACCCTGTACACTTTAGGCCTCAGAATACTTTCTCTGGAGTCTGAATAAAATGACAATAAAAATAGAATGTACACGTAAAATGAGATAATTTATTCAATTCATTGTTTTACAGGTGGTCCACAAATTGACAATTTCACTCATTAATTTTCTGACACACCTGTCTGTCTGAATTCGTTATCGGATTAAATTAGCCAAATGACTGAATAACCTACAGTAACTTGCATACACGTAGAAGGAGCTCCAGAGTCCAGAACCAGAATAAACCAGGTTATGTTGTGATTCATATTTCAATTATGAGTTACAGAAAAAACGAAAGAAGTTGAAAAATAAACATTTGCCGCCTTGTCACTATTATTACTTGAGTTGACGTATCAAATCAGTAGAACCTTTACTAAAAAAAAATGGAAGATTTTTTAAAATTTTGATATGAATATCATTATATTGAATTTTGCCTAAACAAATTCGAATATATTTGGACGTCCACCACTTTCTCTTATTTACGAGATTATATAATCATAAATTATTAGGTCGTGTCTCGTTTCTTCTTGAAAGAAATTCTTATTCTATTCTTGGAAGGAAAAAATTAAAAATTGATCGTGCGTTGAACTCGTGTTAGAAAATGATGACGGTTCATTCGAATTTACCACAACAAAAACATTTGCCGTCGAGACGATTTTTGAACAATATAAAAATACTATTATTCAACGAAACTTCTTAAAGCCTTCTTAAAGTGCAAAAGCAATTAGCACTTCCCTCTTTGCACAATTAAATTGACTAGAAAACGCGGTATCCAGTCAGGTCAGATATATTTTTGAACGTGTCAAGTAATTCATTGTTGAGGTCTTTCTACTTACACTACAGGGTGGTTCTACAGATAATGAGATATATCGCAGTTAAACGTTTTTTCTTCAAGAATCGTGTCCTTGGTTTAAGAAATTTCAAATGTTATTGAATGATTGTGAAAGTTGAAACGTAATTCATTCTGGCATTCAGCATTCTTAGTGAATTGTCAGCTACATTTAGAATTAGCGATACTCACTAATAAACCTGTGGTGTTTTGAATGTGTTTTGTGTGTGCGATGAAGCTGTTGACTAAAATGGTAACAAATCCAATCTAATATTGCTCAAATTCTAACGAGATACTAATGTTACTCTTACGGTTTTGTCTAGTTTGAATAATCATGATTCAGAGTCTTCAGTATTGTAGTACAATTTACAATACGTATGACACAAAGCGTTTCGATCAAGATCAATTTATAAAACCTATGTTCGTGAGGTTTACAATAGTCAGGACACCGAAATCAAGTACTGTGGCATATGCTTTGATTTAGATTTGTCACATGACTCCATGAATATTACCAATTGCCATAAAAAAGTTTGTGACTGATAGTAATTTTTGAGCTTTTACAAAATTCACTTCTGTGAACTTCTCCGTCAAAATTTATTTAAAATACTGATTGAGATATACAGTTCATTTGAATTAGTCTTGATGGCGATCGCTGTTGTGAGATGGTGCTTGGTACTAGATTATTCGAGTCAAAATATGCAATGTAATTATATTCCTTGAGGCAATTTCATTACGTGAGAAATAAACATTGGCAATAAAATTATTTGCAAAATGAAATTAAAGACAAATCTCAAAGTTGCAAATTTCTGGATGGTGATTATTTGTAATTACGCAAAATTTTGCTTACTCTTTCGCCAGACTTGATTATCTATTCAGAATACAGGGTGGCCCTTTTGTATGTGAACACTTGATATACGCCTATATCTCTCGCAGTTTGAGTACGAAAATTTTGAAAAAAATAAGAGCGTATCCTTGGACAAGTTGGGACAAGTGATAATTTTTACAGACATTTTGAAATCAGTCATGCGGGGCAAAATGGCCGCGGAAGTTGAAACACTAGTAAATTTTTTTTCCAAACACCGTCCAGAGTCGTCGCCCTTCTTTTTCAGAGCCTTGGTTTCCGAAGTCCGAATGCAAAAAACTTCATTGGGCTTGTATCCGGGGATTTAACAGTGATTTTGGTGCTAAGAATAATTTATAATTTTTTTTTAAATTGTAAAGTTGCTGCATAGGCCTCCATTATCTTTGATGTATGGGAAGACGCTTTATCATATGAACGAAAACTTCACGGGTCTCATTAGGGTTCAACGCATCGACGGATTCCTCCAAAACCGGTTTCAATATTTCAGAAATTTATTACGCAGAGTTTATTTTCACATTTTCCGGAACTTAGGACTGGGGTATATCGACGTGGGGTCAATTCTCCGACAACCATAAATTTTTTTACAAAACTTTTCGAGTTTCTCAATGCCATATTCGGGGTCAATTTTTCCAGGTTTCCGTCAATAAATTCGACTGCCGCGTTCTGAATCATGCAGATAGAACCGAGCCTCATCATGGGTGACCAGGAGTCCCGCCATTTTTCGCGTCAAGTGACCCTCATATAGCTTCCTGCAGTTCCTTCTGGGATTTTTGACTTGTACAGGCTTCAAGGCTTGACCTTGAGTCGTCATCATAATTTTTGCACCTAGATCCACCTTGCGGACTTTCCGGAGTTGTCCGTCACACTTTCAGATGCTTTGAAATTTCATTTTGAGACGGAGGGTACCTCTTTTCGGTTAAAATGTCAATCTTTCGGATAAAGCGCTTTTTTCCTCGATTTACGGGATCGCTGAAACTTCAGTGAAAATATACGCACAATTTTGTGATTTCTGTGGTTTCCAATACAATTGACAATGTTTGACCCCCCACCCAAAAATATTTCATTCCCGTGACTATTTGACCTTTCTATGAACATCCGTAATGACAAAACTTCCCTGGAAAAAGTTCTCAATAGTGTTCAACTTCGGCGGACATTTTGGCCCGCCTAACTCATTTCAAAAAATCTGTAAAAATTATGACCTGTCCGAGGATACGCTCTTATTTTTTTGAAAGTTCTCCATCTCAAACTGCGCAAGATATAGGCGTATATAAAGTGTTCACATACAAAAGGGCCACCCTGTATGTGTCACGTCTACTCTGTTTAAACTTGTAACCGAAATTACGCCTACGAGACGATCAGAATACTTATTCATAGATTCTCTTGGAAGGTAGAAATTAAAAGTTGATCATGCGTTGAACTCGTGATGGAAAATAACGACGGTTCATTCAATTCTATGAGATCAAAACGTTTGCCGTCGGGATAATTTTTTTAACAATAGATAAATACTATTATTCAACCAAACCGCGATCTTAAAATGTAAGAGCAAATTAGTACTTCTCACTTCGCACAATTAACATGATTGCAAGACGCAGTATCCAGCCAGGTCAGATATATTTTTGGACTTTTGAAGTAATCCATTATTTCGACGTATCCATTCAAAATACAAGGTGGATCATAAAGGCTTTACTGTAATAGCCTGAATGTAATGTTTGGATGCCAATAGCCATAAAGAAAGCCTATGCGTTTGTCTTGGGTCACCCTGTATAAGTATCTTATATTTCTCTTAACCATTCCTCTAAGCGACTGAACTATGGACATCCAGTCATAATACGATTAATTTTAGCTTTGTGATAATTATAAATTAGCATTTATTAATTAAACTTGACTCACGAATTTATTTTTAACTCTTACTCTTAGTGGGAACGGAAACTGTTTGAAAAACTCACTTATTAGGACTTGTTAACACCGAAATTCATTTTGGAAAAATTTACCGCATGAATAATTAGATACTAACTGGACTATAAATACCCCAGTCTTGAGCAACAACGGATTACAAAGTTAAAACCGAATTGCCGTTCACAAGTTCCGTTTTTAAAAACAGTTGAAGCTGAATTCTAATTCATGAATTCACACAAAAATCATTTTAAATTTCGAGTACTTTTCAAAAATAAATTCAAAGCCAAAAACGATAATGTTGTTGAATTGTCTGGATGGAATTCCGCTTTGGGTACTTTTCTGGGTGACGAGGACATCTTGCTTTGAGGATTATGGACAAGTCTTCTGGAGGACTTACTAAGAAAATGTGGTTCCAGGCCAAGCAGGATGGATCCAAGGTGAAATTTTAACCAGATTTAAATGTGGACAATTTTACATGGAAGCAAATTTCAATTCCGGGGTAGATAGTTTGCAAATGTCCGAAATGTTGAAATGCCGATGTGGGTGTAAAAAAATCACAAAATAATTAAAAATTAATATAAACTTTCATTTTCGGGACCAGGATATTCAAAATGACATTCTTTTACAAAAATCTCGTTTTTAAAGGTGAAAGGGACTCTTTGTTAATTCCAAAATGAATAAATTAATATGGTCACATTTATTGTCCAGGTTTTGATTCAGAACTCGACGGATGGATTTTCGGGAGAAACCAACTGGAAGTTCTAACTATTTAGTTAAAGCTAAACACATTGTTCAGAATTAAACAGGTAGCATTATATAGAATTTGTTAACTATAATAACAATATTGGTTGGTATTATAAATAAGGAAAATGACAAAAACAATTACTACCATAAATAAAGGTTAAATTACCCGTCCATCTATTGCAGTGAACTTGGGCTTCAACTGCCCGAACTAGCTTTCTAATAATTATTCTTAACTGAACTATTCAATATTTCCTCACGACCACCCAGTACCCAGATTGGAATTTGTGTTGTCAATCCCAGTAGTCCTTGCTGGTAAATCCAAAATCAATGCTTCAATCCTGGCTCAAATGTATAATTAACTAAACCATAATCAGAACAAACCGAACTCACTGTCTTCAAAAATTGGTAGAATCAAGCAAACTATAAATATAATTTCTACACAGTTCCACAACAATTGTGGACGAATTGTACATTCGAAAACGATCTGAAAATAACTTAACACATTTTGAATTTAGAAGCCAAGCCGAAAGAAACAAATCACGCAATTAATGAATGACTGAAAAAAAGTTAAAATGTGGGTGTCATCTCGAGTGAAATTCTAATATCGTTACGTGCCGAATAATTTTTAAGACCTCGTCAGCACCACTTCGTGCATCATGTATTCAAGCGGATCCTCTACAATACTTCTACAAAATGCATATCTCGTAGTAATATCTCAGACTTTCCTCGCTTGGGTTTTAAGGGAGATCCAAAAGTTATGAGCCACACTGTACATGCATATTTCATTCTTATTTTGAACACTTCATCATTTGGTTCAAGAGAAGTGAGAAAAGGTTGTGAACGACCTTCTAAATCTCTTCCTCTTGCCATTTATCCTTGCCACAGATCTCACCCTGCTTTTTGTTTGTTTATTATTACAGTAAACTTTAACAGTTTAATTTAATGAGTATTGCATTGTGTTCTGAAATAATAGTGTTAATTCTTTTACATAAATATTTGAGTGCGTACTTTTTGTCAAGTTGAATACAAGGAACACAAAATTCTCATCTCATTACATGCCGGTGGTTGACAAATCGATTTTTACATTGGACTTCATTATAAAAAGCTCTCAAACCGATTTCCGGAATCCAGATTTTATTTTCTTTCATCCCTTTCTTCAATCACATTTCCTCAGAGAAAGTTTTGGTGATTTATCATCAAGTGCTGTCCAAGAGAAGAAAAAATATGGATTGAAGAGCACACGCCAGATGCGAATGCGAGATATTTGAGTCCTCTTTGATCGAATCATTTCAAATTATAAAAGCACGACTAGAAATCATCTCATTTTTTAAATATACTTTTTTATATTCTGTGTGTTAATCCTCCCTTGACTGAAGAAATTACTTGAATACCGATTCTGATAAAAAAGTTATACAAAACTCTTATGCTATGATTTTGAAGGTGAGAGCAATACAATATTTATTTATAATGTACTTTTTATGTAATGTGAGTTAAAGTCTCACTTGACTGAAGGAACCTGAATACCGATTCTGATAAAAAGTTATACAAAATTCTTGAGCCATGATTTTGAAGGTGAGAGCTCTACACGGTTCATTTTTAATGTGTTTTGGTTGTTTCTGCATCCTCATACTGTGGGAGGAATCGTGTGTTGAGTCATTCGAATTCATAAAAAGCATAATTGAAATTTGTTATCCAAATTATGGATATCATTGATATATGCTTCGTGTAAATCTCACTTGTGACTCACATTTCTCAGGATACGTGCAAGAATGGCTAAGAAAACAACACGGTGGATATACCGAGGTTTTTGGTTGATATACCGAAGACCTGAACCATCCTTGGATAACAAGGTCACTTCGAACTTTCAACTGCACAATAATCTAGTGTTGTATCAGCTCCAATTAGTTCCAGTCCTAGTTCCAGTTTACTTTTTTTTCGTTTCATTCTGTTCTAGTTCTAGTTCCATCTACACTTGATGAACATTCGTTCTAGTTCTAGTTCTAGTTCTAGTTCCGCAAACTTTTAGTTCCAGTTCCATATAGTTATAGTTCTCATTAAGTTCCAAATTAGTTCCTCCTCTAGTTTCTGCTTACTAAAATAATGAGAACAAGAACCGGGGAACTTGATGCAGGATTGCTTCAAAACATGTATATATGTGTCAATAAATAAAATCTTTAATTGCATTAGAGTCCCTTGCAATAAATGAACAGCGAATAAAATGCTAATTAAGTAAAATGGATTGTAAGTAAAATTGTCCCTCCAGCCGATTATGTCTTCCACCACAGGAATGTCCTGTAAAGGAAAATACCCTTTCAACTGCACCAATTGAAATAGAAATTGAAATTGAAATAATATCTAAGCTAGTAATGCTCGATTAGGCGTTGCACTTTTTTGTTGATTCCAAAACACCCATGGATCAAAAAGATGCAATGAAGAGCGAACGAGAGGAAAAAAGATATAGAATTTCGTTTTTGAATGTGTGCCGCTGCCGCTGCAGCTGTGACTCGTAAGAGCACACTTTCGCTCAATGAAAGCTAAATCGGAGCTAAATGACATTTTAGTTCCGCGGCTATATAGTTCTAGTTCTTAGGTCCGGTTCCAGCTCGCATCATTCAGTCCTATTTCTAGTTCTAGTTCCATTCCTATTAGGTTATTTCTAGTTTTAGTACCAGGAACTAGAACTAGAACTGGAACTAGAACTGATACAACACTACAATAATGTTATTTGCGTAGTACTTAGTTAGATGTGTTTTTGCTAAATCTGAAATCGAAACCTCAGCTCATGCATGCGTAGCTAAGCAACTTATTCATAGTAGTAGAACTACAATGAATGGCTTTATTTAGAGAATGAATATCTTACTGTTGTTTTATGTAATGCTAACATAAAATTTTGAAAGAGTCACCAGTCACGGCAAGCTGCGTAGGTTGATGTTGATCTAGATTAAAAAAATATATGATTGACGACTTGTACGTGTGCTGAACTCTCGTCATATAAATGTGTAAATACCGAATAAAATAAATTAATGTGTAAGTACCAAATAAAATAAATAAATAAATGTGTAAATACCAAAGAACAAACAAAAGAAATGTGTAAATACTGTTAACACGTTTGTTCGGAACGTAAGACAGACAATGGGTGTACCGACGTACGTGTGATTAAGAAATGATAACTCAAAGTTGGACTGCAGATTAAAGTAAGGTTTACAAATTGGGCTGTGCATTATAATTCGGTTCAAGTTCACAGAAATAAATCATTACGAAACACTGATTGTTGTATATTGTTAAGATACTTTGTAAATTATTTTCTATTTGTGGAAGTGAAAATGAGAAGCCGGAACAACACAGCCAAGTAATCAACTCCCCCTTCTGAGTTCTCAGTGCAGTGACTCGTGTGTGTAGTTTTATGAACTAATTGAGAATGGAATGTGGGAGGGAAATTCCTTCTACAACCTTCCATGAGCTTCGATGACTTTCCATGACTAACGGTCAAGAAACGACGCTTGGCCAGAAAACCCAAGCCAGACTCAAGACAAGTCAGAACACTTTTACCATTGACCGAGACTAGAGCTCCACATTTTTTCTCTTACAGTCTAGAATTTTGGTTCAATTTTGTGAGTAAAATAAAATCCTGATTAATAAATCCTCCTTTTTAAATAGTGAATTGATCTGTTGTGTCTTTCACAATTAATTCAGGGACCCTTGTTCTCATTTTTGGCTAGGAACGAAGTTAGTTCGGTTTCCGTACAGTCAGTCATTTCAGTGATTCACATTTACGTCTAGTAGGGCTTTAGGTCTTTTAGACCCACTGTTCAGTGATTCACACAATCATATCAGTATAAAACCACTTTCGATCCACCACCAAATTCACAATAGGCGACACCTTAATCGAGTAACCTTATTTTGTGTAGGAATTTGTGCTACTCATCCGTTGATCAAAGGAGGACTAGACGTCTGTTTGAAAGAGCCTTGGAAACTCCTAGGAGAACTAGTTTTTCTCAACACTGATTTTAAAAGGTTTCGTCTTCGGTGATATCGTCTTGAAGAAAGTCATCGAAGGTTCATAAATATTGAAAAACTGAACAAATGTTGTGGGCTACAAACTACCACCATGGATAAATTGGAATCATAATTTTACTGTGACGGAACAAATTAATATTTTATTTTCAAATTCAGGAAGACAATTTCCTTTTCCACTGTGCTGTCCTAAATAAATCATTGAAGAGTAACTCCAATTCTGCTTTAAATATTTTGTACGAGAACTTTCAGGCAGATTAAAAATAAAGCTAACGTTTTTTGGATTGTATCGATTAAAATCTGAAGACCTCCAATCTAATTTATTATTAGTTAACCATTGTGCAAATAAAAAAGTTTTAAGGGCGTTGTGACATGTGATGTCACTCGGAAGGTAAAATAAAGGTGAGTGATCATACATATTGTGGTGAATTGTTTGTGGAATCCAATTTAGTCTTGAAAATCGCTCGAACGCAGAATAAATATACAAAAGAAGTAACTTCCGTCAAGAAATGAGAATTCCCACCAACCACCGAACTTTTGTAAATCGAAGAGATTTCTTATGGTTACTTTCTAAGATAATGCCATTC
>JAQGCA010004624.1:0-10115 GCA_034698945.1 Protaphorura quadriocellata
TATGCATTTTAGCGATTTTAGTAACAAAATAATTTTTTTGTACCTCTGCAGAAAGAAAAACACAAGAACTGATACTTTTGAACTTGAAGCTGCGAGATCAGCTGCGTTAGCCAGAGCGCTAAACGTCACTACTCCAAAACCTGCGTCTAATTTTATCCCAAATCCGAACGTTTCTCACGTCCCTTATAAAATTCCAGCACTGACAGCCAACCCTGTCCCGTCGGTTTTAAGTCCGCTGCCATCCAGCTCGCAAGGATCCTTGTGGAGTAAAAAGAACGGTTCTGTCTCTTCACAACCTCCGGTGAAAGCTAATCCTACACCTTCGGGATCGAGTTTTTGGAATGATATGAACGGCTCCTCAAATTCTCGTGAACCTAAGCGTATGAAAAGAAGCAAAGAAGTAAATCCTACGACACCGGAATTCTCTGTTGTGGATGAGTCTTGGGAGCTGACCGATCCCAATCCGGACATCCATGCACTTTTTGTGGCTTTTAATCGAGATTTCTTCTTTTCGACTCTTGGTGCTGCCGAAGTTAAATGGAGTAAGAGAATGACTAGCTGTGCTGGGATTTGTAGTTTTAGTCCCAGGGGTGGATCCTGTGTCATTAGCTTGTCTGAACCTTTGCTCAAGCTACGCCCAAGGAAGGATTTGGTGGAGACCTTACTCGTAAGAACATTTCATAGTTGGAGTAAATCGAATAAAACATAATGTCCCGTTCTATTAGCTTTAAATCTGATCGGAGTAGAAGTGTTCATTGGAACAGTTTTCTAGTGGGTTTGATTTATGGAGAATCAAATATTTTATTTCTGGCGGAATATATACTATGTAACTTCTGTGTTCTTGTATCTAATTTCAGCATGAGATGATACATGGCTACCTGTTCCTTTACAATGGATCACAAGACAGAGAGGCTCACGGACCGTTGTTCTTGGATCATATGCATCGAATCAACAGACTGACTGGTGCTAATATTTCCGTAAGTTTTTTTTTAAATGAAAAAATTGAGTTGCAAGTGAACGGAAGAACTTTTTCTATGGAAAATTAATTTTAATTGCATAGTAATCAATACTCAATGATAAGAATGTGATAACTGCTTTAAATTGGTATATCTTAATTTTATTTATGTTTAAACTGGATTGGATTGGATGTGGATATAATTTTATTATAGACTGAATGAACTATCCGTGAGTGTCTTGAATGACACTCACGACCGAGCGGACCATTACGATACACAAAATTGAAGAAAGACAAAATATAAATGAGTCCATTGACTCATATTCGTTATAGTAAATAGTATTTAAGTGCTTGCTTGAACAATTTGCGGTTTTATTGTAAATTTAAATATTTCTTCTACGTAGGTATACCATTCGTTCCACAACGAAGTGAAACATTTCCAAACCCACTGGTGGCGCTGCCAGGGGCCCTGTAAGGATAGGAAACCTTTTTTCGGTTTCGTTAAAAGAAGCATGAATCGTGCACCCGGACCCAACGATCGTTGGTGGAAAGATCATCAAAACTCTTGTGATGGTATCTTTGTTAAAATCCGTGAACCAGCCCCCAAACCCAAGCCAGGACCGAAGGAGAAACGTTCGAATGTACCTGGAAAGTCTAATCATGCCAGTAAGAAATATAAACATTAATTTCGATTTAAGATAGTGATATTCTTTGTCACTTCGGGATGGTAAAAGTTCGAATCCTCGGATAGACGTAGTGTGATAGCTAGCTGGATGTGGTAGCGGTTTTCCACTTTTGATTTTTGCCGTGTCCTTTCTCCATAGCGAAAGCGCCTAAAATTAGTGTAGGCGCTCTACTCTTTTGTAAATAATTATTGTTTACAAAAAGAGTCCATAATTTTTGACAATACAGGCGAATTACGAATTACAATAAAGAATTAATGGGCATATAATCTGTCAATTCTTAACTTGCAAATTTTATTTTAGTTTCAGTGTCGGAAGGTATGGCTAAATTATTTGGTCCTCGTGATGTCCATTCACGTCCACCCGCTGATCCAGCATCTGACTTTCGTGACATCGCATCGACGTCAAAGAGTTCTGGTTCAGGTGGGACAGTTATGCCAAGTCACGATGATTCAGAATGGGAAGATTATCGTCTGTTTGAGGAGTACGCCAACGCCAACCAATCGAAGTCAAATAATGAAAATGATAACAGCGTTATTGTGCTTGATGGAGATGATGATATTGAATTTTTAAGTTAATTTGAAATTCTAATGTTACTGCTACACGTGATTTCACAATCCGATTAAGTATTATAAGTTCTACGAACGTGATTATTAAGTAGGCTTGGATAGATATGAAACGATGGTTTAGAAAAATCAATTTCAAGTTCAAGGCTTAGAAAATATTAGTGTACTTTTGTACTTTTTGACATACTGTTTAATCATGAGCTCAATTCATGACGTGTATTTGGAATTGAATTGAATAAACGCGTAGCAAATGATTCGACTTGAAATTCCTGAATTGCAATTTCAATATCCGCATGATAGTTTTTGTACGAAATGTAGACGGTAAATTCGCAACGAATTCTTTTACACTTGAAATTTGTGTAGCCTTAAATCTTCAAGAAAATTGCGTGTTCCTGTTACAAGTTATGAGAGTATGTTTGGCTGCTAATTACTGTATTCCTATAATTTATTGCGCATAGGGCATGTAAAAGATACATCAATGTAAGTTTGCGTCGTCGTTCTATCCGGCGACGCGATTATCTTTGCAATATTCAGACAGGAGATAAATAGCCAGGAATCTGTTCGTGGCAATTTTTTTACCTTGTGCAGGAAGTGTTTATTTGTAGCGCTAGAGATTATCTTAACTATTTTGGGATTACAAACTTGGCCAATAATTCTTCCTTATACCTTAACGTTTGGTTACCATTTGCACCTGGGTTGACTCCGGTAGGTCTTCTCTCATTGATCACTTTAATATTCAACTGTACATGTTATTATTATAAATGAGCCGTTGAATGATTAGTTAAGGAAGTAACTGCTGTTTTAAATTTCTTTCATCTCTCTGTAATTTCTTCGTTTTATCTAATGCTTAGTACTAGCGTGATCTGACTGAGAAAAACAGCCGCATCATCGTATTTTTTGAAATGGGAATCTAATAATGCTGTTATGTATCACGATCTCGAAAATAAGCCAAAATCAATTCAATTCAGTTCAATTCAATACGGTAGCATTAATCATGTTCATGGAATGTGCGACGAATGCACATCAAATCACAAAATTCCTCTAACCTCCTGACCTTCAGTTATTTCTCACCCTGTAAATAGTCTCGAGATTAATTTAATATATAGTCTGTGCGCGTTGGATTATTAAGTACTACTTTCTCCGTTCGTTTCTGGTGGGCTGAACGCCCATTTCAAGAAACATCTCACGAAGTCAATCACAAAGCCTTACAAATATGAGCTCTGTGGGAAGACATTCAGTGTAACACACTCACCTGAAAAAAAAACACAATTGGCCAATTCGACTCAGAAATGTATATGTTAAAGTTGTAAAGTCAATTGCTGCCGGAGTCACACTGGTGCTTAGGTTTGGACTCTAGACTATGTCTGGTAGTGGTAGTTGAAATAAGTTGGTTTTGGCAATCCAAGCCGGTGAAAAGGGGAAAGTCCATTCAACTTTCTCCAGCTTTTCTATTTGATCACGCAGCTCAGCTCAAATTCTTCAAAACTTCCTAGCAATGCTGCCCAGTGCCCAGTACCTGCAACCTGCATGCCCTCGCGAGGCAAATAAATAATCAATCAATAATATCATTTGGAAGTCCGAAATAAAGTGGCCACGATCTTTTGAGCGGATTTTCCCTGTTTTTGAATTGACGGGACTTTATAGAAGAATCATTCATCAATTGAATTGTTTCTTGTTTTCGGGATTGTAGTGTTAATCCATAGATATAGAATTTACTAGTCTAGTGAATTTTATGTAAATTTATGGGTTAACCCAACTTTGATGGAGGAAAACTCACTACATATTATGTAGCACTGCGCAGACAGAGGATGGAACCCCGTACTGAAAGAATATGAGCACGCTCACCACTGCGCTACGCTGTCCTATCTTGGACAGTATAGTATGCATTTTCTTGGCAGAAGGAAATAAAGTTCATCACCGATCTTCGCTCCATATTCTACTTTTCCATGAGAATGTTTAAAAATAAAATTAAAAGTTCGGTCCTGATAAATCCGGTAGAGAATCTTCATGGGAATTGGCATGCAAACTTTAATGCCTTGAGGAATTTGAGGAATTTAACAGAATTTTGAGATTAGGGCAAAACATAAGAAGGAACGATTTATTGAGCAGACCTCGCACTATTACTTGCGGCGAAACTATGTCATCCCGAAGTCCAAAGGTTATGCGACAAGGTTCCCTTCTCAGTCAGTACTGAACAGTTGATGATAGCTGTAATCGTTTATAAATTGTAATTTCGAATTTATTCATCTTAACATCCTAATCGAGATAAGTCATCAGGTTAATTGCGATTTACAAGCTAATTATAAATTTCCTTCCTAATAAAATTTACACATTGGGATTATAGAATTTAACACGGATGGAACAATGACGAGTCACTTCCCAATTAAGACAGAATCCTGATTGCAGCTTAACCTACGTGTGTCAGATAGAGCTAAGAAAAATCATGTTTAGTGTCTGTTAAGTTAAGCACCCTTTCACCAACAGTTTGCCCTTTTTAAATGACTTAAATGTAATGAGATGAGATAAAGACTTCTCCGTTCTAGTTTGAACTGCTTCGTGATAACAAATATTGAGTTGTTCGCGACGAATGTATGTGAGCTTGAAAATCCTCCACTAATTACGAATTTGGTATAAAAAGGATCTTTCGTGAAAATATTCCACAGGTTTTTGGTTTGATAGTTTCGACAAACAAAAAATTACATCGACAATTTCAAATTCATACGGTCATGAAGGTCCTATTTGTTCTACTGATTTCCTCCATTGCTCTAGAATTTACTTATGGCGAACCAGGTATACAGAAATGTTGACGACCAAAAATTTAATTCTTAGCTGTTAACGAATGTTATTAATTTTTTTCAGCGGAGCGTGAAGTTTCGGATTGGGTCGCCGTGAAATTAAAGGAAGACACCATTCACTCACTATTCCTTGACATTCGTCCTCAAATCCTCGCAGTATTGACATCAAAAAATTTGCCAAACAATCCTAAAATTGTTTCCCTGTTGGACAGAATGGAAAAATTGATTGCCGGAGGCTTTACGGGTTTGCACAGGGATATTTCTTCCAAACAGCTGAAAGTTAGAACATGGCACTTGGTTTCTCCCTTCTTGAGTTTTATTGTTGGAAAAACTGCAGTAGACATTAAAAAAGTGACCACTGAGATGGAGGACACTGGACCTGGAATTACAAATGAAGTTAATAATATTTTCAAAACGTTCTTTGGAAAGTACAAAACATTTTCGGATGAAATGGTGACACTGCTGAGTGCGTAGACTATCTAATCCGGATCAAAAATTATTCAGCCAATATTAGAATTTTAGAATTGAAACCTTTTCAGCGTAGGAAAATACTAAGTTAAGTTGACTCTAATTAAAATTCAAGATATTAACAAATAATAAGTTTGGAATTTTCTTGCAAATTATTCATCCAATTTGTACCTTCTTATGTCATATCTATCCAGCCAAATGTAGGAACCGCCGCAATAATTTGGATTATAATAAAGTCGGGTAAGGTTTGCTTAATCGGAGAAATATATGTATTTTCGAAATTCTGTCAAGGCGCCTGTTCAATATTCCTCGAAGACAACCGACTGAATCACGGCGTATAAAATTAGTTGCAGCACACAGCCGTAAAACTAACCCAAAAATTTGATCTCCATGACAATGTCTTGGAAGATATATCGATTGTTTTTAATATTCCCATTTCCTTTCTTCCCGGCAAATTGGAAAAATATTTTAGCTAAAATCGTTCAATCACATAGACATTCGTCGTCTCTCAAACATTTTTGTAAATTCATAATTTTCGTAATTGCACTCATTAATACACGCATTTAATTCTGCAAGCCCGAAACTCTAAAAATGGCGTGCTGTTGCTTTGGAGGAAAGAAGGACGAAAACAATAACATGGAGCCAGTGGATCCATTCATTTTGGCCAAACTGGAGGCTGGATTCACGAAGATCCAGGAAGCTCCGGAGTGCAAATCCCTCCTTAAAAAGTACCTGACAAGGGAGGTCTTTGACAAACTGAAATTACGAAAGACGGGTTTCGATTGCACGTTATTGGATGTTATTCAGAGTGGTAAGTTTATTTGAAAGGGAGTATCGGATTTTTCTCTCTCTTGTGTCGTTATGTTGAGGGCTAAGGATCTACTATGACCCCCTCTACAAAATATGACCTTTGACCACTCTTTCGAATATTCATTACTCGGAGTATTTTATTATTTGCTTGAAACATCTCAAATTTGTAGGAGTTGAGAATCTGGATTCTGGAGTTGGTGTGTACGCTCCAGATGCCGAGGCCTATACCCTCTTTGCTGACCTATTCGACCCTATCATCGAGGACTATCACGGGTTCAAGAAGACTGACCGCCATCCACCCAGCCAATTTGGAGATGGGAATGTTTTTGTCAATGTTGACCCCGATGGGGAATACGTCGTTTCGACACGTGTCCGCTGCGGTCGGAGTTTGGACGGTTACCCATTCAATCCATGCCTTACGGAGCAACAGTACAAGGACATGGAGGCAAAGGTCAGTGCAACCTTGAACGGATTGACCGGAGAGCTCAAGGGCACTTATTTCCCATTGACCGGCATGACCAAGGAAGTTCAGCAAAAGCTTATTGATGATCATTTTTTGTTCAAGGAGGGTGATCGTTTCCTCCAGGTCAGTAAATTTTCTCATTTCTAGGAAATAATTATACATATAAAGATATCTTTCTGTAAGAACTTCGCAAACAGATTCTATGTATGCTAGAATCTCTAGAAAATGCCACTCTTGGAATCAAAATCAGTTGAATTAATTAAATTTTGTCTAATTTAGTCCGCAAATGCTTGCCGTTTTTGGCCAACTGGACGTGGTATTTACCATAACAATGACAAGACTTTTCTTGTCTGGTGCAATGAGGAAGATCACCTTCGAATCATTTCCATGCAAATGGGTGGAGATTTGGGATCAATTTACCGTCGTCTCATCTTGGGTAATTAAGTTTAGAAGGCAAATAATTAAATAAAAGTTCATAAACTCATTCATATTTTGGTCTTTAGGTGTAGGACAAATTGAAAAGAAGATGAAATTCGCTCATTCAGACCGTTTTGGATTCCTGACTTTTTGCCCAACTAATCTTGGAACCACAATCCGTGCCTCTGTCCATATAAAAGTTCCGAAATTGGCTGAAGATTATTCCAAGTTAGAAGAGATTGCTGGAAAGTATAATCTTCAAGTTCGTGGTACACGTGGAGAACACACAGAGGCAGAGGGTGGAGTCTATGACATTTCCAATAAACGCCGGCTTGGATTGACTGAGTTTGAGGCTGTGAAGGAAATGCAAGACGGGATCTTGGAATTGATCAAAATTGAAAAATCATTGTAGTCAAAATAAACTGAAACTACCGAATTTATAATCAGTATGATGCATTTGAGACAATAAAAGTGAAATTTCAAATGAAGATACGTCTAGGAATCGTTTGTGTTTAGAAAACAGTAATAAAACTTTAATAAAAATTATTTTATTAATGTGATTTTCAAGTCTTCGTAGGATATAGACATTGATTGGCATACAAAATTTAAAAAATTGTCTAATTGCGTCTTAATTCGTGTATCATCATTAGAATTGGCATATCTTGCAGCCTAACGATCCAATTTAATCACATACGAACGAAATATGTCAGGGTCATCCTCCGGAGTGTCAATAAAATTAAAGTTGAGCCCATTTGTTGCTTCACAAAATTCTCGAACTAAGTTCGCGTTCGATATTGGCCACACAACTTCGAGGGCTACTTTAATTTGCTTGAGATGATGTAGCCCATTAGCAAGGTTTTGTAACGCTTGAACTGACAAAAGTGGCCTAAATGTTAAGAATAAGAGTGACTCCACCCTCTTCATGCGTTCCGAAATCCAAGTATCGAATCTGAAATTCTCCGGGAATTTAAAAGATGAGAATGCAATAAATTGAAATGACTTTAGTTCTGGAAAGTTGACATCCTGGGCGGAAACGTTCATCCAAGAATTACTATCACAATTTACAGATTCCACGGAGAGAGAGTTCAATTTGTGGCAATTTCTCAGCAAATTCATGTCAAGTGATGGAAGAACTAGGTTCACATTTTTTAATGTCATTTTGTTCCGTTGCAAGACTTGGTCAATCGGGATGGAAAATTCAGGCCTCAAATACGGTTGTTGTAATTGCAGGGCAATGTCATCTTGTAGACAGAAAATTGAGATTGAGGTCATCGAGTTCGAACCACTTGCGGATTGTAATACTAAAAGTAATATACAATTTCTATACAAATTGATTACTCGATAAAGAATTCAAGTGAAAATTTCTACCCCGGAGGCAAAGGTCAAATATTTATGTATTTACAAACCCAGTGCAAAAATGTTGTGATCCGGTGGGGTTTCGACTGAATACGTTTTCAATTTAAGGTTGGAGCGAATAGATTCCATAATTTCGTTCGAAATGAGTGGAATGGGTAACCCGTCCGGCATTTCTGATCGAATTCTCCAAGTTAAAGCTTTCAGTTTCTTCGAGTGTCTGGAAATGAACCCGTAAACGTCGGAGAAAAACTTTTTAATTAGTATCCCGTCATCGCCCAGGTTTGACTTAAGATGCAGGTAAATTAAGAAATCTTTCAGATGTGGAATTTTTGTGGAGTAAAGGAAGCAGCTCATTGAAATAATTTGATGTCTTGATAATTCGATGTTATCGTCGGTCTGTTTAATCTAGATCAGAGATCATACGATTAAATGTTCATTCTGTAAAACAGTTTAGAAAAAGTATGAAGAATTACCTTGAGGTTTAGTTTGGATAAATATTCCCACTTGACTTCTGCCAAAACGTTGGAAATTTGACGCGTCTGGACATTTCTGAAAGCATTCTCTAGTATTTGAAGAAATTCTGCGAACTCACAGCCATACTTCAAGAAACTGAGAACAACGGGACCAGAATTCTGATTCCCCAGATGAGCCTTCCGAATTCGTGGGAATCTGTTCCTGGAGAAAGTCATTGGCGGCATTTGTTTTTTTTGTACACAACGTAAATGAACAGTATCCATATTTCGACATGAATTCAGAAGAAAATCAATCGAATTGTTATTCTGGATCACAGCTCGAAATTTATAATTTCCCCAGGTATCGAGAATTGAACGCCAGTTGTTGCAAACCTGACGTGCAACCAATTTCTCCCAAAATGGCAACATGTTTAGAATCATTACGATAATCTACAAATATAAAATATTAAACTTAGGAAGTGCGAGTTAATTGTAAATATTATAATTTACGATATTTCGCTTACTTCATCCGGTACATTGGCGATTCCAGTTTGACTTTGGCCTGGCATTTTGACAATATTTAAGATTTTAAGAAATATCGCAGTGATTCAATTAAATGGCTTCTTCGACTGTGTTGTGCCTGGAATATCCATGAAGGACTCAGATGAAAGGAAACAAAACAAACAAACAAACAAAGGAAACGTAAACAGCGACCGTTACCCGGACTGACGGTGGTACCGCCGTTCAATGTGAGAAAGAGTTTATTTATTCAGAAATTACTGATTGGACAAAACCAATCAAGGCAAAGGGTCTAGCCAAACGTTAGAACCGCGTCAATGGTGTACACCACAACTATGTACGCAACATTCGGATTCGACATCTCTGAGAAATAAAACATAGATCCAAATTGAGCTCGTGTTGTTCTGCAACTTCTAAGTCGACGACGATTATATTTGGAAATTGGGACGACTCTTCCACCCCCCATTATACGAAGACAATCGGCTGAGTCGCGTGGTCCAAAGGATGTCAATAGCAGCATGTATCCAAATAATATTGCAAGTCCGACATTCATAATTAACAGTCCCAATTTCTCCAGTATATTCCCTCCATCGGTCAAGAGTGTATAATTAATGAATACCATTATAGCCAT
>JAQGCA010004625.1:0-10113 GCA_034698945.1 Protaphorura quadriocellata
CGCCGATATAATCCGCATATAATGCCCTTAGATCACCCGATCTAATTGATGGAGCCCAAGAGCCCTCATAGAAACCTGATCTAATTGGTGATACTAACTAGGGATATTGAATTAAATTGTATGAGTTGCTTGTGTAGCACAAAACTGACATTGCAGTCAATGTTGGTTGGAATGTAGACACACTAGATACAATTCTATGCAACACTGGGTTTGGCCAGGTTTTCTAGATTACTCGTACAGTATCTTATCATTTCTAACACGGAGCAAAACTACGGATGATTCTCTTTATGGGGAAAAATTCATTTAAATGTGATCCTGCTGCAAACACATTTTTCCGTAATCAGTCCTTGAATAAATTACTTTGTTTGGTCTTTTTCTGACTGCAGTTCGATTCTTCTCAGATACAAAGCATTGACGCATTCTAAAAATATCCGCTCTGACGCTCACCCCGTCAGTAGTACAGGGTGTGCCAAAAGTAATTTTTAGGGATTGCGCTGGAATCGGATGGAGGGGCCGGGCCGAGCCCGGCCGTGAGTATCCCGTAATATAATTTATTCGGTTTTTTTCTAACCCAGCAATATTGCTGGGCTTCCTGCTAGTTGTACATAAGTAGCAGTAGGGGTATGATTGTGTCCCTCGTGGCGTTCGGCTTAGTTTAATCCAATTCCCATATGTTCAATCTTCTTTTGATCGTTTTAAATTGCCACTAACAGTGATTACCAATTTTACATAACGCATGCTTAAGTAATTCGCGTATTTTTTTTACCTCGAACATTATAATTCGCTCGGTCACGAAAACTTAGGCGTGATATTGACATGGCATTGTGATAAATTATAAATAAATTAAATTAGCATAAATTTATAATGATGTGCAGCCCATTCCATGTATGGCTTCCCTGACGGCATTACGTAAGACTTATGTTAACTTTTAATTACGTGTTAATAACATGGGCCGTCACTCAATGCAATTCCAGTAATGCATAATATATTATGTACAGTACAT
The DNA here is from genome assembly GCA_034698945.1 of Protaphorura quadriocellata. NCBI lineage: Eukaryota > Metazoa > Arthropoda > Collembola > Poduromorpha > Onychiuridae > Protaphorura > Protaphorura quadriocellata. Next base: position 1,004 of record JAQGCA010004625.1, read on the forward strand.
ATAAAAAGGGATGATAAATTAAAACAGAGTTTAATACTATTTGATTAACCTTGGTTTAATAGTTACATTACAACAACAATAGCACCATAACAAGACATACTTTTTGAGAGGCAATCATGGTTAGATAAATAAGTATATATACAGTATAATTTGAATCGTCAACTTCTTCACAGTCTTCTGGTCACAACATGCAATTACCGTCTCGTCAGCTGCAAACAAATTCTTCCTCCTTGTCATAAGTATTTGTCCCAACAGCGACTTTTAGGTCATCAATTACAACGAATGCAGTTTTCTCCGCTGCGTAACCCTCTATCGTAACCTATTAGTCGCATAATCAAATGAATTACTTCTTATTCAGCACGTAAATAATGAATACGTACATGGACAAAAATAGGGCACTATAATTAAGGCTCACGCGAACTACCGGTAGGTGTAAAAAATGTTTCTCTTTGTACAAATTTGTCCGGAAATTGACACCTTGTTCCATGCCAACATTTATTCACTGTTCACTTTTATATATGTAGAAGTTGAACTTTATCGTTACTGGAAGGAGAAAAAGGACGTCGTAGTGTGAACTGAGAGATGGAAAGCATTTTTGCTCAGGCTCAGGCGTTAATATACAGGGACAGATATGGACAAGTTTAATTGAATGATTTCTGTAATTATAAGTTCAGATAGGATGTTGTGAAAAAAAAAGTGGAATGAGAAATTCGGAAGCCTAGTATGAAATTGGTATCTTTAACTACAGTCCGGATTGTCAGTATTGGTGTATTACTAAATTACCTGTTCAACAGGCCCAAGAAAAACGAGTTTTCGACAATATATTGAAGGTTCAGTCACTGAGTTTAACATTTCAAGCACTTCTTCTCCAGTATCTAAATTCAGTCCACTCACAGTTAGTCCAGATCTTTCCTCCCAACTCACATGGTACGTTATATCCACAACTACATCTTCCAGTTTGTCCCAATCTTTTTGAAAATTAGTCAATTGTATAGAACCACCTAAGCGTTCTCCACCTTTACTTTGAAGTAACCAAACATCGGAAGCACGCAGCGTTTTAATCCTCCACATCGGAAAATGACCATAATAGTGAAAACCTTCAACTCGGAAATATCGTTTATAACTTTCTGACTCTTCTTGGTCTGATGTGAAGTCAAGTATGAATCCACCATTTATATCAGTTCTTCCTTTCCGCTCGCGACGATTGAGTATTTTAATCAAACTCACCATAGTGAAGATGGCAATAACTATGAAAATTATTAACTGGGTTAATTTCATTCTGTACAAACCCGTACGCGCACTGGACTTTCCAATATTTGAGACTAATGGCGCTTGCTAGACAATCCTCTGCTTTCGAAAATCACGATGAACAATTTGAGACGGAAACCGGCCGATAAATTCTAATCGCCCGAACATTTTGGAAGCTCAGCAATTTACGCGGTGCAGTGTAGTAAATTAGTAAATAGCGGGTTTAGTTCACCACAGCAAGTTCAATTCCTGATCCGTCCGCTGTCAAACTTTACGTGGTCCTTTGCTGAGGTCTCAAGAGAAACGTCATTAGAGAAGATCCACTTTGTTAATATAAATTCAGGTTAAAGCAAATAATTCATGAACTATAATCGAGACTTTAATCCTGTCGACAGTTTAAATTTTGTTGAAATTCGTGGCGACGGTTTTATAATTTAAATCGACGGGAAGTGATCGTACCATGCTTATGTCTGTATTAACTTAAAATTTTGAACTGTGCACGAGTAATACAACAGACGACGCAACTTCTGTGTCTCCTCATACTTTGTGTATTGTATGGTTTCTATAATTTGTATTAGTTGCCACTTGTCAACTGTAAACTAAGCCGCAGAATTACACTGTCACAAATTCTGGTCATATCTTATACCCCGGACAACTTATTTCTGCAGTCCAACGGTAACCGCGAAGAAGACAACCATAGCAATATCAACCACAGCGGAAGAAGCATGTAGAATTTCATCACTACATTATTGAACCGTAATTGAAACTGAATTTATTTGCGAAGTGAAACTGAAGAACTACGAAATTGTGTGCATGCACCAGAAAAAATTATTCTCAGACTCACCACGTTGAATTCACTTAAGGTGTACTTTATACATTAACAATACAACTTCAACAACTCCATGAGGATGATGTTGATTTGACGCATTGATTAATTTATAATATATAGTGTAGAATGATACGGAATCGTTTACCGATTACACTTACACTTACACACTTGCACTTTGGACCCTACACCGTAGCCGACGCTTCGTAAATGTAAATATTTGACGGGGAACTTTTCTATCCAAGATTGCATATTTGTACTTTACTTTCAAGCTCGGTTATATCGTCAGTCCTACTATTCATATTCGTCTATCCTCTACTTTCTTCTTATGTCGGATTCGGATTCATGGTTCGAAAGTAAAAATAGTCACATCGAAGGAACTTATTCCATCAACATCTTGATCTTAGCACTAATGAAATGAACTGATGCAAAATATTCACCAGCTGAGCTGCTGCTGTAGCTTACGCAGCTTTGTTGACAACTCAATAATTTGCAAGGCTTTCGCATATTCTCGCAACCATGTGGTTAAAATACTAAACCCGAATGACCTTTTGTTTTGGTGGGACTACGCGCTAGCGATTTCTGTTTCGTGTGGTATATACTACGATATTAATATTGTCCATTTTATGTGCAAATGTACTTCCCCATATCTTGACGTAAGTTTCTAGCTAATACTGTAGGCCATGAATGACTTCTGTTTCCGCGAATGAGTGAGTACCTGATGATAGATAATATCTTTGTCCTTCGTTCATGTGAAAAATACTAAAAAGTCAAACCTGGAGTGAGATAAGCTTCATTTTCGTCGAACATGCTACAAAGGTAGGGCAACGGATTGCGTGATTCGAGACAAGACTTTTAGCTACTACTATGATGTTTTTAATGATAGAAATGCAACTAGTCCTAATCCCAATAGCATACATATAGGTAAGGCTGGATATACGGGAAAACACAATTCATTCAAGTTCTGCAGTTTGCTGATATGTTGGCAGGCACTGGTACATTGTGTAACCCATTTTCCACTTAAATATATGCTGGCTTTACTTAATAGGAGTACAGCAATATCCATGCAGTCTTACAAGGAAACTATTTTTCACGTAGAAAACTAGATCGACACAAAAACTAACGCAAGCGTCATGATTATCAGCTGTCATGATTTGTAAGCTCATCATTTGTTCCAATGCTTTGTGAAAATTACAAAACACTCTAATCATGCCCTTCCAGGTTCTAATCTGCTGAAAAAAACATTGCTTAGTAGTATGGAGGAAAATGTATCTATCTATCGACGTAACCTTCATATTCATGGTCAGGACACTTGCAATTATCGAATGCTGCTGCAATGTTTAGCCTAGGATGAGTTTTACAGGAAAAGAGGTTTCCTTGTTGCGAATCTACAGGAATACAGAAATGGCAAATTCAAATAAGTTGACTGTACATTATGTGGGTCCGACGGCAGTATATGTATTTGGAATTGGAGCCTGTCAAAAATGTAACAACTTGTAGAAATCTGCCAGTAATTAGTAATTAAGAAGTTGGCCTACCAAGTCGCTCATGCTCGATCACCATGTTTTCATAAAAACTTGGAATGAAATGTATTATTGTTGGACTTTACGATGATTTTGTTACGCAATGATACAAACCAATGTCAATCTTATAAATTATTATGAGTTTCCTTATCTATAAATTCAACAATAGAATCACAACGACAATAGAATATAGTGATAAAATGATTACTAATATATTCCCAGAAAGTTCGTTTGTCGGTTAATTGGATATTCTAAAAAAAGTCTCAAATATGTTTCTAAACTGTAGATTCGCGAAGCTTGTACAGAAACGGGTCGGGTTGTATGCTGTCACTATGACATGGGCTATCCCAGCGTTGGAATTTGAATTGAATTTGAATTTGGTTTATTTTTTGTTTGAGATGGGTTCAATTCTGGGAGGAGGAAAATCCAATCATGTCACTTCGTGGGGTTTTTCCATGAAATAAAGTAATTTCTTCTTTTGCTAAGCATTATGTCCTGATGGCAGAGCAATAAATGGCGATAAACTTCGCATTGTTTTGCAAACCCAAAGTCACAATGACCGTGGCTATCGTATTGTGTAAACAGTGGACTAAAATAGTGAATGGCACATTAAATTGTACGGTATTGATAATGAATGTAGAACAGTAGATAGAATGCGGGGTGAGTACGCATTAATGTGCTAACTACTAGTAAAATCCTATCCTCATTAAATTATCTTCGACAAACGCAACGGATACGAGCAGGGCGACACTAGAAACAAATAGAAAAGAAAGTAAAAGCAGCCACCGATCATGATCGTCGAAAGTGAATTAATAGTGAATTGAAGGTAAAAGATAAACTTATTTCGGTCCATAAATTCCACATTTTTGTTATTGCCGTTTTGACGAAACACTATAATAACTTCTATTGTATTACCGCTTCCTATGCTTTCATATTTGGTTAGGTTGTTCTGAATCAATGTACTTCATACGGCATGGAAATCACATTCAACAGAGAACCTACTAGCCTAGTCGGTTGGTGCTTCACACCCATACTTTTGTTTTAGTCTTCGGTGAATGTCGGCGGCTTTTTCTCCAATCTCATAAAAATATTTTATCAAAATTCTGTATTCTGTTTTTGTCGAATCCATGTTTCTAGGATCAAAACTCGTTTGCAACCAGTGGCGTAACTAGGAATTTTTTTGCTATAGGCACATATAATTACGAAGGCCTTATGTGCGCCAAGCGCGCCGAATTTTTTTACTATTTGATAACCATTCGCGCGAAGCGCGAAGAAAACATGGGCATTGTAGCTTAAATTCCAGAATTTCGTAATAGAAACCATCGGGAACAAAACAATTCGTGTAACAACTAAGAACTTCTTAAGTTTTTATGGCATTTTATTGGTCAAGCGGTTGGAACAGGCCTTAGGCCAAAAATTCGCTCTAGGCCTGTGCCTAGTCGGCCTATAGCTGGTTACGCCACTGTTTGCAACTAGATGCTCTTAGAATTTCTACCTGATTTTTTCCCTCAAGGTTCGTCTATAATCCCTTAAGAATGCATGGTATTTCCGGCTTAATTCTATTACGCATCACAAACATACGCTCATTCAAACTTCGGAAAAACTTTAGGAATGGCCCTCGTACCTACTAATAAAATTGCTGCCGTAGTTTAGAATACTGTACGTTCGCCTTGGATGCGATACGCGATGGCCATCCGATCCGATCGACACATTCAGGCTGAGCTTGAAGGGAGACCTCGGCAGATGTTCAGGCGGACATCGCTTATCGCATACGAAGTGAGCGTACAGTATGTTGATTTAGATACCGGTGTCTGTTGGTCAGTTTTTTAGTTAGTTAATTTCTTTTATTACGGTCAAGAATTTCAGTTCGCACTGTTGTCAACAAATACTGTTGTCAACAAATTTAATAGGAAGCTATCTAACTTAGAACCCAACTTTTGCTGACCAATGAACTTAACCGGAGCTAATGTCTCAACGTTTGTGAATACCAAGCTTGAAGGCATACACACCACCACCATGGACCATGTCTAGCTCACTAAGGGGTCAATAAAACTTAAATTGGAGATCCGAAGAATAGAGAGAATCTTGTGAACCTCAAACTTTAAACAAATGCATAACGTTTCGAAGGTGTTAATTATAAATATAAGATTACAGCGCGTAGTAAAACGCGCGTAAAATTGAAAATGAAAGTTCCTGCATTCTGCAAAAAGCATTGTTCCTAGCACTCCATATCAAGAAAGTATGGATATATTTTCAATGGTTCATCTTCGATATTTATGTTGTGTGAGCTATGAAGTTGATGACTATAATAAATACGTATCCAATCCAATCCAATCCTATAAAAAAAAGACGAGTACGGAAAGAATACTGCACAGACCTCACGACACGACTACGACAGAAGTAGGCGGTCATATTTTGCATTTTTGAAATACTGTGACCCACGGTCTTCTGAATAACTCTTGTGAAGATTCTACCCCGATAAGTTTAACAGTTCTGGCAGCTAGAAATACACATGCGCCTAGGCTTGTGGCGGATTCGGCTTTCGACGAACTTTCCCTAAATTCAATGTCATCGTCAGTATTTCAAAAGTTATAACAATTACCCTTAGAACCATTTTCAATGATTCTGCAGCCTGAGTTTCAAGCGAGCATAGAGTTTATGAAATCATGAATGCACTTGAATTGAGATATAGTAATTTGTAATCCATATTTCTGACATGGATTTGTGTTTTCAGCTTGCACGTTGTAAATTCATTTTATAATTTGTAATCTATTTCTCCCAAATAATTAAAACGATTGTTGTAAAGTGTATTACTTCCATTAAAGCTGAATAATATTTCACAGCATCTTGCTGGCTCCATCCTCCATCCATCGAACAGTCCATCATAATATTCAGTCACGTTTTTCATCATTCCTACACAAGTGAACTACCAAAAAGTCGGAATTGCCTAAGTTAGTCTAAAGGATTATTTTCTTGAATTATTCTAGCATTGGGATTCAGCCTATACCTACAAAAGTATGCATAAGTAAATGTCGTTACAAGGGTTTGATTGTACTATTTAATGTGTATGGACGGAATGTAAGACAATCTATGAGCGGACGTATGCGAACCCATTATATAGAAAGAATGCGAAAATTTGAAGTGTAGGTTTTCCTTTCCCTCTAGTGACTCCTGACATCACCCAGACTATTTTGTCAAATTCTTGGCGCGCAGTGCTTCTCGTGTTTGAAAACCGCATGGAGAAATAAAGTGTTTTGAGGTGATGTAAATAAATATAGTGAACAATAATAATGGATTTATCAGTAATCCCAATTTTTTCGGATGATTCTGGGAGTGTGTTTAATTTTCAACAGTGTACAAGTTCGTACTCATTAATTGAAGACATTCCAGGTTTTGAACTAATTTTTGAATCCTATGCAAGCATTGAATGTTGGGAGATTAATTCCAGTCCAAACACTTCCCGATTTCAATTTTTGAATCGGTTAAGTCGTGGACGCTCAGGAGGTGATGGTCCAAAACTTATAAAATGTAATCAACGCGTTTTGGAAATTTTGATTGTTGACAAAATTGAAAAAGAACATGATTTTAATATGAACCCACCACTGGAGTTGGAATTAGCCCTTGCAGAGCAAATAATTCGTATGAGAAAAAATAGTCCAGATTCGGATGATCCCATGAACTTTGACTTTGACAATCTTGTCACATCGACTGAGAAAATTCGGTTACTAAAATCTGGACCAATCAAATCGATGACAATTACGGTAATCACTTCAAGTTACCCAGGTCGTAATTCCGATCTAGAAAAATTAGCTAGAACGTTTGGAACAATTCTTCAAACCAATGATATTCGGGTGAGACCAAGAACCATAGTTGATTTACGAGATTGCCCTTTATCAAAATCATTTGAATGGAATGGATTTATCTCGGCAGAATTCATTTTCATCAACCAGTGTCAATTTAAACATTCGGACTCATTAATTGGGCGAGTCAATTCTCAAACGAATATTACTATTGACAGAGTTCATCACGAAGACTACTATACTCGTTTAGTGGAAAGTTCACAATGTAATAAGTCAGACATCGAGTACGATTTTGCAGGAGTTGAGTGTGTTTTCGAAAAATTGAGAGATAATGTCACATTACAAAAGTTATGTAAAGGAGAACAGGATGTCGACATTACTCGAGCACTCCTCGTAGCTGGTCCATCAGGGTCTGGAAAAACTCGGGCAGTTTGTAAGGCTGCTAAAGTCTTGCAAGCAAACCTTTTGATGTTCCAAGTAGCTACTTCCAAAATTTTATCGTCAAAGTCAAAGGATGCTGACCGAGGATCCTCAAATCGTTCAACCTCACTGTTTTCAACAGCAAGCGCTTTGAATGAAGTGTTTGTAAAAGCTATTCAGAGTGGAAATATGTACCCAACAATTCTACTGATCGAGGGTTTGGAACTACTTCATTCAGTTGTTCAAACTCCTAGTGGTAAGGGTCGGAAAAATGAGGCGTCGAAACAGAAGGAAAATTTAGTGAGTGATTTGTGTCAGGTGTTCGACTCAATTCCAACGAATTGTTCATTGACAATTGTTGCAACAACGGACAAACCTCATTTAATTCATCCCCGTCTTCGGATTTGCCCTAGATTTCACCAAGAGGTAAGGATTTGGCCAAGTAATTCGATATCATTATTCTCTGCTCACTAGTCTTGCAATTATTGACGCGAAACGAGTGGTTTCATCGTGATTTCATCATCATTGTTATTATGAAGCTGTTTCCGTTTCCTTCATTCGGCATCCCTCATCTAACAAATGATAGCTCGTATTGATGGTCAGTAGATTTGGCAAGCAATATCTCAATATTTTCATAAGAATGATATGTTATATGTTAATGCAACGACAGTGATTATCGTTTAATAAATGACGACATTTTCTTCAATAACCGAAGCTAGTATCCATTCGGGAGTTAATACTACGGTGGGAATCTTTGTGCCAAGCCAAGCGGGCTTATACAAGGCATTCCCGAAAAGAGGACCAATAGGTAAGAATCAGACGCCGCGGCAGCGCCGTCAGCTCCCGTGCTAATTACATGTACATACAAGTGTTGGTACAGAAGTTTTCTCTCAACACGCAAGAGCATTAGAAAACGACCTTTTTATTTTGTTAAGTACCCGAAGTTAAATATTTTTTAAAAAACTGAAACTCTGGAAATAAGCACAGAATCTCACGGTCGTTTCACTGGTGGCAGCCAAATACGATACAAACGATACTCGTGTGTCGAGAAAAGTAGGAGTGTTGCAAGAGTATAAACTATAAGGTTCGGACATGGTAATGTAAAATAATTTTTTTGTTGAGAATCGAGAGTTTCGAAAGGAGAAAGTTTAAAAGAGTATAGACGTTTCGGCTATACACTATAGCGATGACGTCACAGGAGAGGATCCGTCCCAATCCAGAAAAGATATTTATCTTCTCTACTGAAAGCTATAATGATGTCGTTCTTTTCTGTTTGTTTGAGTCGTGAGAAAG
>JAQGCA010004626.1:0-10113 GCA_034698945.1 Protaphorura quadriocellata
TATGTTAATTACAAAATTGTGAAAAATTGTAAACTTTTAACAATTTATGTATCATATCGCCCCAATATGAGTAAACATTTACCCAGGGTATATACCCAAAAATTAAATACCCGGGAATTTTACAACCCTACTTTTGACTCGGAGGAACGTAATTAAAAGAATGGTGTTGCACAATTATGTCTTATTTTCATTATTTCCATGTTTCTTCAGTTGTCAGTGTAAATTTAGAATAATTATCAATAAATATAATTTTAGTTATTACCTATGTCACTCACCGAAATAGAAAACACAAAACATATAGAAACTTTTTGCACTTTAAATTTCAATGCCACACGCGCCAAGTGAATTGTTTTCTACAATCTGAAAGAAAATATTATAGGATATGGAAGTGAAGACGAGTATGAGAAAGAAAACAAGTTTTTTATACAATACAAGGGCGAAACGTGAGCAATGGAATAAATTATGTACATTGCTACAAAGTTAAGTAAGTTTAATCTCACCACAAGGTAAAGTCCCCGGGTGCGGTTCGGTTTTGGATCCAAATATTCGGGATCTGGTTCGTTGCAACTTTTGAGTGGATTTCCCACGCCGCGTTACAATTTGTCTATTTTTGCAATAATATTTCTTTAAAAGAAAATTTATCGAAATAAGATTTGACTCTAAGCTTCATTATTAGGATATTAAATTTTGCTGACAGGACGACAGGAGGATTCGATCCGATGCCAGTCACGTGTGTTGAGTTGCGTAGGAAGAAGATATCGGAGTCTTTGACAATTAGTGAGATGCTTAATTTGCGGCGTAATTGTTTGCAAATTTTGTCGACGCCTACCTTATAAAAGTAAAAAAGATTTTTTTTTCCCCTACGTTTTGACCCTGACCCAACGGTATTATTTTATTTGACAAAACTGAAGTTCAAGATAATTATTTGTGAGATTTAGTGAATAAAACTTACTCTTCCGCTTCCATATGAAGTTGGCACCGTTCGTCCTTCCTTTTTCCGTCACTTGCAGGGTAAAAGTTTTGTTCATTGGTTGCTAAAAGATTCAAAATCCGAATACCAATTTACCTAATTCGAACGATGGCGACGGTCATCCTATTATTTCAACTGAATACTTAGCCAAACAAGGAATTAGGCAGAGTAGGAATTGAACCCAGGACCTCAGTGCAAAGTGGGAAGTCTCTGATCTTAATATTTTAGCATGGGTTATACAATATACCATGGAACATTCCCCCTAAACTGGTCTCAGGACTCAGTTTCTTTTAAAAAGTAAAAAAAAAGAAGAAGAAATTCTTTCAGATAACCGTTGAAATGTTTGGAATATTAAATTAAAATATGATAAATCTCATAATTTTGCCCATTTGAGTGTATTTTTGCCCATGAACCAATATCAATTTAATATTGTAACATGATATAGGTATTGAATTTTGGCCGAAAATACACTCAAATATGCAAAGTTATGAGATTTATCACCGTTAAATTTATTATTCCAGACATTTGAACGGCTTTCTAAAAAAAAATCGATTTTTGAAAAATAAATCGGTTTTGAGATAAGTTTTGGGGGAAATTTCCATGGAATATCCCAGAATACTGACAGGGGCTAAATGGGCTAAAATACTGAATAAAACAGGGCTAAAATACTGAATAAAACACCTGACATAAAAACTCTTTGAGCCTTTTTTTAAATTTTCGATTTTCTTAAAAGATTTGAATTTTGAGTATTGGGTGCAGGCACTAGTTTTCGGGATAACTATTTCGAACAAAACGGATTCGGGCAAAATCGGAGTGCTTTGATTTTATTTCATTTTGATTTATTCAACTGTCTGACCGATTTCACATACGTGTTCTTTAATCCACGGGGACAGACTACTCACTAATTAAAATACGATAATAACTAATAATACTAATAACTACGAACTGCACAGATTTTTCAGAAATTCCATTCGAGGCTCGAATACCTGCAAAGGCTCGAATTTCGAGCCTTTGCAGGTATATTTCCCTTTGTCCGACTGTTTGACTTTCTTAAAAGTAATTAATGATTGCGACGCCCCACTCTGGACATAGCGCACGGATCGCCGTGTTAGCAAGTCCAGATCCATATTCTTATCCTTGAAAAAAGATTAAAAGAAAATGCAATCTTTACCCCGAGGATTACGAAGAAATGTGCGTAGTACCCATTTCATAGTGAATTCTACTAGGGAGTTTAATGTCTTCGGGTCCGAAATAAAACAGTTGCTAGTCAAATGGCGATAAAATAAAACTCCACATCAAACACTAGCGAATGCATATTCTAAGTTATTACCTGCCGAATAGGTCTTCGAGGTTGTCCTACATTCCAAATGCATGCAAAGTTTATTGTAAATGCAATATACATGATCATGTCCGTTGACATAAATCTAACATAGAATTTTAGAGTATTTTGTTCTGAAATGTTTATTTATACATTTCAGCTCAAAATATTCACATTCTCAAAGAATTTCTTCCTCACACAAAACTCATTTTATGATACAGCCGTTCAAACTAATAGCAACTTTAGTTTACATCGAATAACGTCATTCTTGAACTATTGAACGAACCGAACAAAGGTGAACTAGTTTTAACGACTTTTGCTCCTTGATTCCCTTCAAATTCTTACTCTAGACATAGACTTTTACATTCACCGTTCCGATTCCCTTATGGAACGGGTATCGTAAGTCTAAATCGGAAGTTAATTTGTGTAGACTGAATCAGGTGCAGGGACTGCAACTCGGCAAGAATGCACGGACGGCTTGGTGTCGGCCAAATATTTTGCATGTCTACTGTTTTAACATAAACATAATTACACTAAGCTGGCATAAATAGCCCAACTTCAATAAAATTACGCGAGAAACAAACGCGGAACGCAAAAAACATTAGGTTTTTTAGTAGTTAAATTAGTGTATGAGCATAGCCCGATGCCCGTAATGTTGGTTGGTCTAATACCAGTTTCTGATGTAAAATTATGGACGGCGGCTACCTTTTGCGACACATGGTACAATAATAAAATTGTATTGATGACTCACATTACGCAGCCACTCGACTGTTGTGTCATCAGAGGCACTTGTATATACACAGCTCAAGGTTCTATTTTCCTGACCCAGACCAAAAGTGAACTTCTGCTTAGCAACCTGACTAATACAATATTGTAGACCCTGTCTCCGTCCTAATACGTCAAACATATTTTAACAGAGGTCCATTAAGTATAGAAATTCAGCATGTCAGCACACGATTTTGATGAGCGATGAGCATGACAGCATGATAGGATAACTTTACTGATTTGAAAGTTCATGCAATTTGATTCAAACGAACAAAATTGTACAGGTCGAAGGTATACTTTTGTGCGAACAAAAGATATTAAGGAAATTTTGAGCCCCACATAGAGCGACTCCATTCTTGGAGCGTTTCTGGATAGCCCAGTAAGTAACGCTTCGTCATGACATCATTGGATACACCAGAGACACAGACTCCATAAGTGTAGTGTCAGTGTCACCACTTTCGAAATACTAAATTTGACAATATGAGCTCACCTTGTAAAGACATACTACATTGATCACGATATACAATCACTTTGTCCACACATAAAACATTATACCCTTTGTCCAGTCTGCCGTTTAACTTAACATCAGTGCCAGTTCCATTCCTCTCATTTCTGTCTACTCAATAAAGCTTCGTCGAAAAGGCGGTACGATAATATACGAACTCCTTAGTCAAAGCAATCCTCACGGTAGAGTCCAAATTCCTCTGTTTGGGTTTCTACAATAAGCAGACGATTTTTTCCGTCTAAATCAGACCTCTCAATTCTACCGAATACTACATCATGAGCACTGCAATACAATTCATTTCGCAAAGGGTCGATCGTTAGCAATCGGGTTATTTCACCTTCTGTTTCAATAATGGTTTTAATGTATTGTTTTGGACCACTTCTTGTTGAGACTCTTTGAATTCTTCCATGATTCGTCCAGTACATCATGGATTCACATGGGTCTGCAACGAGGGAAGAAATGACGTCACTTTCTCCTAGTTGGCAAACCAAATCCTTCCCGTCATCGCCAATGTATGGGTCGAGTCGAGTCACGGATTTGTCGGAATAATAGAAGACATACAAATATCTATCCACATGCTCAAAATAGCAGGCCAAGGCATCAGTCTTCATTGTCTTCACAATTTTCGATTCGTTCGGATTCTTGGTCGCGTTGAAGGGGACTATTCGAATGGAATCAAAAACAAACAAGTGAAAGAATGCCTGATGTCTCCAGTCAAATGTTAAACTCGGGTTAGGATCTGAACGTTCCGAATATTTGATTCCAGGTAATAAAGTGTTGATACGAGTCGAGTATTTTAAAATTCCGTTCGTATATGGAATTGCGACGAAGGAATTATCGTCTTCTTCAATACCTGGAATTGTTGAGATCTAGAATGATTTTTAGATTTGTAAACATTCAAAAATTAACCGCAGATTAATTCTTGGAATGAAAATAATAACCATATTTGAATTACGCTTGACTTTGACGAGCTAGAATTCATTGCTCCTACAGCAATCACTACGATCGTGAAAAACTGTTTATCTGACATTTTTGGAAAATTAACAGTAAATTTGTGTGTTATTAATCTGCAATGCCCAAAAAGACAATGTATTTTCCCGTAAATATTATTCACCATGGAGCACTTCTTATGGCAAAAATGACAGCCTTGAATTCTTTACCTCAGTTTGAAAACTTGAAAACTGCTAGGTCTGCCACAGAAATAAGTTGACAGAAGTTAAGTTACCGGACGAACAAACCAAACCAAACCAGTTTTTCCGGTTGTCGTTTCCGCATTCACATTTATGGAAATAAGAAAACCTGCAAGATTTATTTCCAATCACCTTATAAACTCGGATCCGCTCTTGGAGTCAATATTTCCGGAACCAATGGGATGAGGTACGACATTCATTTCCAATTTTTGAGCTCTGAGTTAGTAGTACTATGAAACTTAGGTACATACGTTTATAAATTAAACAACGGCTATAGATTGCACAATTCAGATACCACGCATTCTGAGCCCAAATCATGGATCATCGTCTATTTCTACGAGGTAGAAGAAACCAACGCTGCTATACAGGTTCAGAATTCACTTCACTTTTACCGCTCACCAAAATGAAGCAGGTCCCGAGAAGAGGTTATTTCGGGTTCATATGACGTCGAGACAAGTCGTCAGTCAGTGAACTCGGTCAAGCATCAGTTCACACCCCACCCGCCCCGAGATATACGACCCAGTCGGAGTTGAGATTTTACAGTGAGACATTTCAGAAATTGTCATTGATCTTAGTGCCCAACCAAACTGAGCTATCGGAGCACGGCGGCGTGACAACATCTTCGGACATCGCATTAAAGTATACATTAATTGCGCACCTCACATTGTAAAAAAAAAAGTGATTGTAGTTCCTCAATAAGGCAATTAATATGAGTGAAAATGTATTAAGTATGAAACAGAATTAGAGGTTACGATGCATTGGGTCTTTAAATTTTGTGTATTTTCAGTACGAACGTTTTTGACGATGGGTGGCCGAAACAGGAGAGGGGAGTAGGGGACGGGTAGAAACAGGGGACGCGTTTGATGATGAAAGATTGGTGGAAGATTGATTGATTTACTTCAGGACTCACTTGCCAATTCTTGAAATTCCATTTTAGCTAGGAACCCAGGTCCTAGTGATATATAGCCCGAACATCAAACCAAACTGCTTTATAATTGCGCTATACAAGTTTACCTAAACAAATTAATCCAAAAGTCGTCTTGTATTTACGTTTTCTGGCAAAATGATATTTTGTTGGACCAGGAGGGAATTAAACAAATCCTAAACTAAATAATTAACTATTTTATGAAATATGTGTTTACAGTGTTTACAGGAAATCGCCGGCTCGCGTAATCAGTTCCCAAAGCTGGAACAATTTGTATCGGTCCATCACCAATTTAAAATATCAGCTTAATAGATAAAATATCAAATATCAGATTCAATAATCATCTCAACGACTCATTTAAAAAAATATCACCGAATCGAGAATGTTTACCTTTTCATTTATATTTAAGAAAGAAAAACATTGGAATTTCATAAATTCTGTAGGCAAAAGCTTTAAAAGATAGAATCAAGTCATACATTTTTTCTAGAAATATATGTTTAAATTCGTTTTATTGTTATCTTAATCTCAAAATACCAAAATTATTTTTTCATATTCCCCGACAAAGTATTGGATCCCACACCAAAATTCATGAGATTCTACCCACACGTTCGACCATGATTCAACTTTTCATTGTAATTCTGACGTTTGTCCTGGAAAAGTCGTATTTTGAGCCGAGACTTGTCTTTCTTTGCTGCAATGGGAATCCGCTACTCAAACCCATAACATTTTGAGTAATATCTACGGGAATTTTGTTCTGTCCATTCATAGTTTCAATTTTAAGCTCGGTGTAACGGGGTCAAATAGAAAAAACGCCCAAGCAGACCTATTTCTGCCAAAAATGAAGACAACTGATGCTTGGGTAAAAAATATTGACTAGTTTGACCAACTGCTTACGGTTAGCTAGTAACTTGAAGATATCATTTAATTCGGTTCTGAAGTTTTTGACTCAAGAACTTAGTCCGAGAAAAATTTGCGCCCTGTGAGTGTCAAGGTTTTTTACAACCAATCAAAAACAAAAACAGGTGACAACATGCAAACGATAATACATCGGTTTAACCGCAACAAAAAATATTGCTATCCCGGATTATGAAAGAACATGCGACATGTGTTCACCACTATGATCCCGATCCGATACAAGACTCCAGTGAAAACAAGGGTCGTTTTCCCTATCGGTTTCTTGTTATGAAGTTTCTGAGAAATCCGATGTACATGTTATGAGATACATTTTTCGTTCATCTAATCGACTTTTTTCAGAATGAAAGTACAATGCATGGTGCAGATTGTTGCAAATTTCTAGCCAATTTCATCCGACGCGTTCAGAAATATGGAAACTGATTTTCGGACTTTTTCCTTAAAATGACAAAACCGGGTCGTGAAGTCAAAGTTGTACAATCTGCACTGCATAAAATGAAATTATTCTAACCACGCGACCTACTCTGTAATTAAGGCCATGTATCAGGCTAGTTTTACCAATTTATACCGTTAGAAACACAGTTCAGAGAAAAGTAGTATTCAGGTTATGGTGAAATGAAAGGGGAGGTGGAAAACTTTTTTTTGGGTCCGACTTGAATGATTTTTTAAAACGATTATAGTCTACTTGAATTCGTAATGCAATTTTTTATTATGCGAGTCGCTTCTTTGAAATCGGCATGATTATTATGAACTTTTTTTCAAAGTTCTTTTATGCATTTAATCGGTGGCTTTCATTATTAGCGTGAAATGACAAATTCCCATCATTTTCAACTTTGTCAGTTAGAGTGGACCTGGGGAATTTTTTAGACCAAATATTCAGAGATAGGAAAAGTACTTCATTTGTGCGGTGCGGCCACACTTAACTTTTCATGTCTACTCTCAAATTCTCAAAACAAATCTCCCTTCAAATCCATTTCTCCATTACTGAATAAATTAATTAAAAATTTTTGTCCAAATTAATTCTTAATAGTAGATTATCACTACAAGCATAAATCCTTTGGTTTGTGGTATCCTTTTATATATTTTTTGTATGTTTATCTATATCTGTGTCCTGTTTAGTGGACGGAGTCGCCGCGTAGCGTATGTTTTCATACTTTTGTTTTCAATGATTACGTATTGGGTGGAATAGATGGCGCGGGAGCGGGTTTGGTAGCAGGCCGGATTTTTTTTTCTTCCACAAATATTGGACACGTTTTGTAGAACCATCTGATATAAAATTATTTCCTTCATTTGAAAAATTCAAATCTTTTGATATTCATTTTTTAACTATCAAACTAACAAACTTAAAATTGAGCTCTGTATCATCTCAACAGCTCCTTCTAAAATTTTTACAGGGTGTCACCGAACCGGGAATATTTATTATTTAATTTTTATCTAACAAAAGAATATCATGGCAATTTCTGTAAATCTGTAGACAAAAGCTCTAAAAGACAGAATTGTTGTAAATTTTACAAGGGTAATTCATGTGAAAAACAAGAATTCGTTATTATTCAGATTGAGTTCCTCCGTACTTGATTGGGAGTTGATCTGCATCGATTTGCTCCAAAATGTATCTCTTCCATTCTTCTTTGTCATTTCCAATAAAAATGATTCTATTCATTGTGTCCCCTAAAATGGGATCTATGACTGGCCGTACAACTTGGAAAATCCTTGGAGCTTAATTTTAAACAAAATTTAAATTAATCATCGTTTTGCTTACAAATGAAGTCAGAAAAAAAGAAACAACTTACTATTAATGATAATAAACTCCTTGGCTGCGAGAGGGTAGTTCAATTCTTCGATTATGGATAACCTTCCCCAAATCGATAAACCTGGAATCAGATAAACAAAATAAAAAAATATACATTGATTGGTATCCGCACAATTATTAATTTATTGATTCCTTACATTGGACGCACATATGTGTTCGAATGGCAAGATTATTTAAATCTTGAATTCCAATCGATTCAGAATTGTTCTTATGCAAATCCAATTCTCGCACTTTTCTGTCCACTATTTCCCACTGAGATGCTAAGTGTTTGATCAATTCCTTGCTTCTTCCTGCCACAACATATTTACGAAAATCCCCGGACCAGTCTGTAATCACAACTGTTGATGAAACAAACAATACAAAATTATTATGAAATAATCTTCAAGTTCCACATCACTGAAAAAATTTAAAGCATATGAATCCCATTATCCCATTTCTTTTAGTTATTTTTTTTTCATTTTTTATTATGTAAATGCGTGCTAGATTTGGTGGTAGTTTCAATCTATTTGGTGTCAATTTGTGACTGTAATAAATTTTGTAACTTCAAAAAGTTTATTGCATTTTTTTAGGATATTTTCATCTACCAGGTCGTCCTTGTTTGTCTACACCAGGTAAACGAATTGGGAAATCTTTGGCCAAAGCTGATTTTGGATTATACTTCACATTGTCAACGTCATTTTCTTTCCTCCATTCAATACTCTGAAATGTACACAAATAATTTTTCAAATTCATTCTCAATTTCTTACGAAAAGAATACGACCCAAACATTAAAAGTATTGCTCCCCTTCTCCAATAATTCCTAGGCTCCTTCCAAGTCATACTTTTTTTCTAGAAATTTGTTTGTTTGTTAAACGGCTAATTTATGATTTGGAAGATTTAATTATTGTAATTCCGACTTACGTCTAATCCAACGGAGTAAATATGAATCCTCTTTCATCCAATCATGTGGTAAGAAACTTCTGGTCGGAACTGTTAGAATAGACATTAGTTATATTTATGTCATAATACTTAAAAATTTAAGCTACATAAAAATATACGTATTAAGTGACATTTAACGCAGGAGGCTACTATATTATATTTTTCAAGCATTACTCTTTTCAGTGCTGCTATCTTTTGGAGTCAATGGCGGATCTGCTGATGCCAAATTGATTAATTTTAATAAAATTAATATTACGGGGACAAAATGCAACAAACAGGATTTCATTTTAGATTGGCTCGCCGTAATTAATCGTTTTGAAACAAAATGATTCTCTCAATCACGACGATTCAGTTTGATTTCCACAACTGTACTGAATTTTGAGTGGAATGGACAGTGAGTATTTGTACGAGAGGTTTACATTGTGCTGACACTTTTGCACCGTCGTATGTTGCTACGTCAGCTACGATTCCGGGAAGCGCCGCGGAAGCGGCTCACTTGAAAAAGTTGAGGAAGTGTGATTTCCTGCAAGGGCGTTTTCTATTTGTTCCAATTGCTCTGGAAACGTCCGGCGTTTGGGCGAGTGAAGGTCTTCGTCTTGTGCGTGCAATTGGGCGTCGCATTTCCGATGTGACTGGTGAAATGCGAGCCACGCAATTTCTTATACAGAGGATGAGTATTGCTAATCAGCGAGGAAAGGTTGCCGCTGTTTTGGGGACCTTACTGGCTGGGAAAGGTCTGGATGAGATATTTTGCATGTGATGTGTGTTGATGTGTATTGATGAGTGCGCATGAGGTTTCT
>JAQGCA010004627.1:0-10112 GCA_034698945.1 Protaphorura quadriocellata
GGTAGAAATGTTTACAATTGGTGGAAATGGGGGTTACCCCACGTTCGAGAGATAGGTGGAGCACATGTTGGGCGAACGAAAGAAATTCATTGTCGCAAATTAAAATTTTGGTTGAATAAATAAAGTGTCCTTTATAAATCCCGATAACCTCTGTATTACGCTCACGCCATTATCACTTGGTTTAACTTTATTATAATGTGTTCACACCTCATTCTTATTCTGATTCATGATTTCAGATCGGATCCTGTAATGTTTTGCTGCAAACAAGATATTTTTTTGTATCTGAGTGCTCTGACTCTGAACCCATTGAAACAACTACACTGAAGTTACCAGTTTCGACTTGACAGAACCTTAAAAGCGACTAAGGGGAAATCCATAGAGCAGAAAAGAAGCACAAGAACCTATAACACTAAGAATAATGCATTTTAAATTAATTGGAGTTAGTACGGCGGAGACCCATCTTAATAATAGTAACAACAAAGTACTCAAAGAAAATACTGTTTCAAAGACTATTTTTGATCTCATATAAATAGTTTTCAGTTTCAATGGAATAATCGGAAGACATTTTAAACACAATTCTCTTTTTATCAAGCTTTCGGAAACACTTTGTTTCCTTCTTCAGGACAGAGAAAATTTGAGAACAAATTATTTCAAAAAATTGGTCAGTTCTAATATAAATAGTTTTATTTAACGAAACCAAATGCAGGCTTGTCACGACGACGAATATCTCGTCTCACAATATCTGTCAGTTCTCTGCACAATTTTCGTATCGAAAGAGGTGTGGACATAAAAACTACCATACACCTTGTTGGTACGCTCAACCTCCCTCGCGATAATTTATTTTCTCGATACGCCGCCAACACAAGGAGGGTGAACTTCAGTGGCAAAGACTATCCAATCCTTTCCTGACTCTACGAATGTTCTCCCTCTGAAATGTTTGGACTTTCGCTTTCTGTCATTTTATGAAGCATTTCGGTGAGTTGCATAAATCGAGTCCTTATCTATTTCAAAAAACAAGTCCATTGAAACACACCGAATAGAATAAAACCGTCAAATAAATGTTACAGTCATCAGTCTAACCTGTTCAGCAGATCTATTGAAAAGATCCTGTTGAGTGAGCCTTGCTATAGCAGACGTAATATTTTGTTCTTCCTGATAAACTGTCAACATTAGAAAATCTTCTTCCCTTGTCCATGGTTTAATTTCAGGAGGCTGACTAGAAGTGCTACTTGAAATTGATGAACTGGAGGCGGGAGGGCTGTTATTAATTTGTAATTCTTTTTCTTCCAACGTTGACTTCGTCGCTGTACACGTAGTCGTCGGCAAAGATGATATTCGTGGTTTCAGACAACTTATGCACGTTGATCCTGACTCAATTTGATGTGCCACTTCGGGAGTAGTAAATTCAATATTTACAGGCTTCATGATACGTCCATTGTGGACAAATACTTTTCCGTCTTGGAACTATAAAAGCAAATCAAAATAACTCGTGTTGAATTTGAATTTGAAAATTCACTAACCAGAAAAATATGCAATATTTTATTACCTTCAAACAACACTTAGTGCAATGTTTAATCCGGGTACAAAAAGGAATACTTGTCGTATTCGAGTGACAGGAGCACGGACAAGTATGAGTAGCTGGCACTGACGTCTCTTCCGGAAGTTTTACAATTTCGAAACTAGGATCTTCAGAGGTTTCCTCTTTTTCTTCCATTTCTAGGTCAAGGACTTCGAAATCCATTGAGCTGAAAAAGTAAATCGAATGAATTCTTTAAGAACGACAATTATCAGGTATATTTATTGATAGTTATATTAGACAATTCTATTTTACGTAGATTGTGGTCGATAAAATGAAGAAAACATCGTCTTGAATGCATCCAACATTACAGGGTTGTTAGCAAAGAATGGTTCCATAACTTCGCCCAAGTTATCATCGTCTCGAAATGCCGCATACTTTTGCATAATACGAGATTTTAGTTGAGGGCAGAGGCAAGTCCATTTCTGGGAAAAAATTATACAATCAAAATAATTTCATAACCCATGAAGAATACTAAGAATGTAAAGTGAAAACGACATACGTCCAACAATTCCATAAAACGAATTTCATTTTGTAATTGCTGATGTTCAATGAAACGTGAAGCTTCAACCGCGTCCTCTGCGCTAATGAATCCAGATAACTGTTTGACCAAGTCTGGATAATCCTTGAGCCAATCCTCCATCTAAATAAATAGTTGTATCATTGTATGTTAGCTAAACCACTGCAGGTTTCAGAATCCGGTAGTTTTTAAATGTCACTTACTCTCAGGAAAAGTTCTCTGGGAGTCTCTGCTTCCGAATCGAATTCACAAATTGCTTGAATGATAGTATTATATAACCCCGGATTTTTTCCTTCATGCTCGACGCGTTGCTGCAGTTTAAGAATAAATGCATCCATAAAAGCATCTTTTACGCCCTGACTCTCGGATGCGTCTCCTTCTTCTGATTGTTCTTCTAGGAGCATCTGAGGCGATTCAGTATTATATTTCGAGGTTCGCTTTCCAATCATTTTTCCTGCATACGTAGAAGATTTCTTTATTTTCTTCATGGATGAGGAGTGTCTTCGCCCGCTCGCTGAACTATCGACGTTACTACTTCGCGCTGGGCTGGTGACTTCCTTCTGTTTTTTCTCGCTTTCGTCCTCAGTGTCTTCAGCTTTCTTCGGTGATCCTGAACTTTTGTTACCACTATTTCGTTTTTTCCTTTTCCTGTCCTTGTCGTCGTCGCCATCACTTCCACCACGACCGCCACCACCAGAACTTCCGGCCGTCCCACTCCACTCTCCCCCGCCTCCATCGGCCCCACCAGAACTACTATTTTGATTCCCCGAATTTTGTTGCTTTCCACTATTATTCTCCTGTGCTTGTTTGTTGTCTCCCGAGTCTTTAATCTCTCCCTCTTCTTCACTAGAGCTACACAAATCCACAGTTTCAGTTTGTAAATTCTTTAAATTCTCTTCTCCTTCGCCATCACTGTCTGATTCTTCGACAGACTCGCCCTCTGGTAGGTAATCGCTCTCAAGGAATCCATTGTATTCCTCATCATCAGTATCCACATATTCTTCTTCGGATGTGGAAATAGAAACAGAGTCGGAAAGAGGTTTAGGTGGAACCTGAATTTCTTTCGTCAACAGTACGGATTTATTAACTGAATCAACAGCTCGAGGAGGTTGTGGTTTCTTAAATGGACACACATTGCCTTGAACTGTTCGTGTGTTCTTCAGGTTGCTTCCGGTCTTGTTCGTAATCTCTTGTTTATCTTTTGGCTTCAGACATGTAGTTGGCATTGGGATTTTGACGTTTTCCTTACCAACAATGGAAGTTGGCTGTGGTTCCACAGGCGGTGAGATAGAAGGAACGATAATGTAAGCCTCGGGTACACCGTTATAATTACAAATTGGAATAGCTGTGGTGTTTACTCCGAATTCGGCCAAGTGCGTTGGGTAGGTTATATTCTGATTTTGAATTGTAGCAATTGATTTCTTTATTTTGGAGTTTGAGTTAAGATTCACTTTCACCGGTCTCACCGGGCTGCTCTTGGTTCTCACAATCGGTGATACGACAGATATTGGCAGCACACCCTTCGTTTTTTCTATGGATTCGAAGTTTTCAAATTTCTTTGAGACACGAAATTTTCGTGGAACAACATTTTTAGACTTTCTTGTCCGTTTCTGAGCAGTCACTTCTTTCGAGCTTAGAAATAAAGCGCTTGGTTTCACTAGAAATCGTTTATTTGTATTCTGCAAAGTAAACGCGGAGTTTAGAGAAATGAATACGAGAAACTTCGAATCACAATTTGTAATAACTAACTTACAAGTACTTCTACAACATCTAGCCATACTTTTGGCAGACATTTTGCAGGCTGCTCACAGGGTGGGAGCGGTAGAAGGTTATCCGGACCAGGAATATGTGGAGCTGGCACGAGTTCCTTATTCTTAAAATAGTACTGCAAGAAAATAAAATTAATCTAGAGTGTGTTTGTTATAAGCGTAAGTGTGAATTCACAATTTACGTCCTCATAAAGCAAAGAAATTTTATCGAAGGAATGAAACATTTTCTTACTGCGAGAGGACTGGTGGTCATGGCCGATGAAATACCTAACTTTTTATGGAATTTGACGTTTCTTATCCGCCTGAAGACTTGAATTGGAGTTCTGATCACAACTGAAACCTTTGAAATAATCGTTGCCATTTCGCTCAGCGTCATTTTATTCTCACCGAGAGAACTCAAGCCCTCGGCAATTAGAGCATCTTCGCCACGTGTAAAATATGTCATTTGAGGATTTGGATCATCCGGATTAAATTTGGATGGAAGGAGTGAACCGTGCATAAAAGCATTACTCCCGCAAATAGCATGAATTACCCATCCAGGGAAATCCAGCGAAGAGTGCTGACATAATGCATTGAAATAGGTCTCCTCCAAGATTTTCTTCCTTGTAAATGAAAAATATAATTTGGTTTGGCTAAACTTTGAACTTGTTTATGTTCAAAATAATCATACCCGGGGTAAACGCAAGGTACTTACTTGATTGGAGAGGGTAAGCTCTTCTTTGGATAATCAGTAACTAGCTGAACGGATGGCCCCAAATTAGGTACTGAATAGACTGACATGGGCCCACGAATACCGGACATATCTGACAAATTGATCTATGAAGTGCAATAAAAAGTATTTGTGCTAAACGTGTGACAAAGTATGTATGTCCAAAATACCATATAAATTCTGTCCCGTAGAATTCAACTTACAATCAGTTTTTTGGCATTTGAAGCAATTTTCTGGCAACTTGACTCCGGTCTTGACACATAAAACATGTATGATTGCGATAATAGTTGTATGTGTTGCGTCATTTGATTGCGTAGAAGTTCATAACTATGTCTTGAAAACAATTGTATCACTTCGGGGCTTTGTGTTCGCTGCACCGTTGTTGGATTTGTAGATGTATTCGTAGTAGTTTCACAGGAGGCAGCAACACTGACGATGTCAGAGGCATCTTGATTCGGTGTAGAACTGGGCAACTCATTATCAGCAATAATGACGGGCGTATTTGTGCAAAAACTCGCGGGAATTTCGCCGATTGGATTCTCCAGTGGCATACTACCAGCGTTAATCGTAGCCCCATCCTATTTAATAAATAAAAGTCAACATAGCAATATCAGTCAATACCGGATGTCATTAAATATGTATGAATTAAGTTGAAAGGCAGTACCGAGAATTCATCGATGAAATACCGAAATTAGACACAGAAAAACAGATTAAATGTTTTAACTTACAGCTGGTCCGACAGTAGATAATGCAACAGGCTGTTGCTGCTGTAAAGTTGAATTGTCCTCATATCCTTCTCCACCAGAAAAGTGATAATCTTCAAAATCATCTAACAGCCCTTGTACTAACTCATTGAGTTCTTTTTTTGTAACCTTGACTGCTGGATCTATTCTGTGTTCTTCTCGGTCATGGTCATCCTCTTCGTCCTCCATGAAATTGTACTCCGGATCAGCTTCTTCTTCATCTTCATTTCCTTCGGCCATATTAGACCGTGAAAAGTCTTTCAAGAACATGAGGTAGTCTTCATTGATTGACTCCCCCGTCCCGAAATCGTACATGTCATTTGTAATGTCAGGTGGAATCAATTGCATTTCAAGATACTCCAATGTAGTATCATTTAGTGGAAGTCTTGATCTGGTACGGAGACCGATACCGGAATTCTAGACAAGCGCAAAGATTTCAGTCATATATCAACTAGAAATAAAAACGAAACAACTCGTCCATACAAATATATCTAAACTCACTTCTTCGCGTTTCTCAGTCCTGGGGCGAGGTGGTGGTGTTTTGAATATCTGCAAGTCTTTGTCCAGGGATTTTTGGATTGTACCTTGTTCGGTGTGTATTTTCTTATTTCGTAAAGATGAGACAATCGAGGAATTCGTAATCTCAGGTCTAGGTGTGTACGGAGAACCGTGCTCACTCGTTGATGGGGTCATCCTGCTGCTCTCTTCATCGCTCTGAAAGGATTGGAAATACTTTAGATAGTGGAACTATAAAAGCTGATCTTAAATTGAGCAATTCTATACTCACGTGAAGCAAAAGATCTTTCTCTGTGGGAATGTATTCTTCATCTTCGCATTCTGATTCTTCGGGAAGATCGTGAGATGTCATAAGAATTTGAGCCTCACTTGGCGGTTGGACTTTTAAAAGTTTCATCGGTGTGATCGGCCAAAGTGAGGGGGCACTTCGATTTTCGAATAACTCCTTTGTTTTTGCCCTTGTGAGTTTTGGTTCAAAGCCTAAGATGTCGTCATCGTCGTCAGCCCCAGAGC
Source organism: Protaphorura quadriocellata (assembly GCA_034698945.1). Taxonomy (NCBI): domain Eukaryota; kingdom Metazoa; phylum Arthropoda; class Collembola; order Poduromorpha; family Onychiuridae; genus Protaphorura; species Protaphorura quadriocellata. The sequence continues at coordinate 6,347 of JAQGCA010004627.1, forward strand.
TATGTCCTTCCTTATTTGCATTTCCAGCTGTAGTCGTGGTTAAACTCATCTTCCTTTCTCTCCTCAGAATTGACATCATCATTTTTTGAACCATATTATTGGTGATGACTTGCCTGCGGATTCAAAATTTCAATGGCGAATGTAATTATTCTCTGGATGACAACACGACAAGACATAGATGGGATAGGTTACGTTACAAAAATTTGACGAACATCAAATTAGAAACAATTCGGAAAAATGAGGTGAGAAATCTTTGCAAATTAAATGCCCAGGCTAATATACAGTACCTGATTATGCTTTTGACATTCGTAGCAGTCAAATTATTCTTGATTGCTTTTTCTTCAAGAACTTTGTCAATTTCCGCATCCAACTCAATTTCTTGTTCCACCGGTTCCGACGCCTGCTCTTCAACTCGTTGCCGATGAGTAAGATCGTCCGTTTTACTTCGGATTCCAATTAGACTATTTCTATATGACCGCGTCCTTCGTCTCTTTGTCCTCAGAGGTATGGAAATGGAAGTGTCACAGGTAATTCTTCGATTCCTGAGCTTCCTTCCTTCTGTTTTTGTATCTCCCGGTGGTTGTTTACGTTTTGTTCCTTTTGCTATATTCGTTAGTAAAGTGTTTATGTCATTTACTAATTTTGTGTAACAACACTTTCAAAAGAGGATAATTCCCAAAATAATGTCTAATTTAACTTAAAGACCATGCAGTGAAAATATTTAGGAATCAGGCAAGATACCCGAATTGGAAATCGACCCGTAACTCGGTCCAGGTGGCTCAGTTGCAGTTTTCGATGCTGAATTGACACAACTTTCGACTTTCGCAATTCTCTTTTGGAATGCATCATGTTTCCCTCTAGTGACACGCTGCTGAATTTGGCCTTTGCCAACTTCACCTGGATCTAGAAAAAACAAAAACACAACTAAAAAAAATAAGTTTAAAACAAATTCCAAGCATCTACAAAATCTGAACCATCATAATACGACCCATATCTAAATACCAATGCTACAAACCATTTGTAAGTTAACGGTCCGGATGTTGACAACAGTGCCAACTGATATTTTAGACCATAATAAAAGAAATTACCCGGCCGTACTAACGAGGTTAAACTGAATAGCATTGTTACCAAATTTTGGCGAAGACGATGTCCGTTTGCCAGATTCCACCAGCTTGACATTAGTATCATCAGAATCCTTAGTTTTGGCTTTCGACTTTGCAGGACGTGTTCTCGTGGAAGATGCTCGTAATTTGAGTTCTGAATTTCGTATTTTTTGTTCAGTCCCGATAGGAGTGACGATTCTAACCGCCGAAGACGATGGGGGTGGTGAGGATGGACAAGAAGACGGAGGTGTCGTCATGTCAATGTACATTCTGTCAGAGTCATCGGACCAATACGTGGACGTGTCCCGCTCATTATCTGATTCTAAACTCATCTTGTTTTCAAATGAAATGACCTCTAACGTCGCAACCACCGGCCACAGTCACTGGTTTGTAGTCTACTTCGTTGACAAAACACTGATTGGGTCGAATATTTTCGATCACATTAAATTGAAGGAAATCAAGAAAATGCAAACAATTTAAAGAAAAAGGTCATAATTAAAAATATCCAACTTCTGAATCGAAACGTAGACTTTGGAATTACCGCCCTTCAGCAATATTTTGATACATTGGGTAACAACACAGAGTAGATGTCGCTTTGGGATGACAATGCGGGCGATTAAGAAAAAACTGAGATTTACATTCTGGAGAGCATTTTGAATGGAATTCATCGCAATTGCGGCGCGGGTCATATAAATTGCATTGTAGATTCCATTGTACCATTAAAAATTAAAAAGAAAACATAAACAAATTGTACCTCTCGCTTGTCTGGCAGAAATGTAGCGAAGCCATTTCAGGTGTAGTTAAGTCTGGCAATTATTGAATATTACACTATACCAAGTAACTGGTGACGAATTCTGCATTTACGGTTTTGTCTACGAGATTCCAGCAACTATGTTGTAATTGTAAATGCCACTAGACCAGCTATCAGCTATCAGCTAATATGTTGTAATTGTAATATTTATCATCCTCCTATCATAGAGTAACGAATGCAATGTAGTCAGAATTATAAATGAAGTTCAGTTTCAAAATGAAGTACATAATGAATGCGTAATTTTTATTCGACAATATTCGTAATTCGTAGTTCGTTCCCGATATTTCGTAATGTATAATTACACTTAGCTGTTGTTATTACAACACCTCGACATTTTCGATGTGTACATAATTAATTGTATGACGTCATATATCGCTCACTCACAATATTGCAATTTAATTTACACGGCATTACGGCCAGCCGATTTCCTATAGTCGTGTTGAATGCTAGAACTAATACCAAAAACGTAACGAGTGACAGGTTAGCTATTAACAAGAAATGAAGTTTAGAGAGGATGACTTAATTTAAAGAAAAATACGAAGTGTGTGGTCTGGATCAACCCGAGTTCGACAAATGGGACACTTGCCCTTCTCAATCAAAGCCTTTCTAATACACTTTAAACAAAAAACATGACCACATGGAGTCGTATGAATTTCTTCATCGTTTCTCATCAAATCATCAAATTCACGGAAGCAAATTACACATTCTCGATCTCGACTTCCACCAGGTTTTTGAAAATCTTCATCATCTTTAGAAGAAGCAGACGAAATTTGTCTTTGTGGTTGAGCGTGAGTAGGTGTGGTTCTATTTGGAGGAGTTTGTGGTACTTTTGCTGCATTCGCTTCTGCCTCCGAAGCTTCTTGGAAGCGACCAAATAAATATCCCCCAACAGCTGCCAAAGCTCCAATTCCAACTGCAGCTGCAATCCCAAGTGGGTTGACCCCGCTGTTTCCTTTTCGATTTTGATTAGACATGACTAGAGCGGAAATTTGAAGTACTTGGCCAACTGGTCACTTGTCAAGCAGGGTAAAATCTGTGGGAAAAAATCACAGAATAAGAAATGTTTGTTTGCAAATTAAGGTAAAATCACATGACCTACTTTAATTTGATTCTAAACAAAACACTAATTGCTTGGGTCATCAATTTCGTCAATTTGGTTAATACTGACTGAACTGTTTCGGAAGTGAAACAACGCCTATGACTTTGGTTAGTTAATTTCATAATTTCTATTTCTGTCATTTAAAGAAACACTGGGGGTTATATTCTGAACTTGGTATCTAATTATCTATCCTGAGTTGTGCCGTAAGGCCGTGACAGAATTCTTACAACACACATTTTAGTCAAGTGATGTGTCTTATTATTAATTTCTACTAGCGAGAAAGTCCACGACCCTGTAGGTCCAGAATTCACCTCAAATTGACGAATGCATTACTGCACTCTAGCCACACTTATTTTACCAAATAATGTTATTGGTCTCCACTCCACATTAAAGAGACGTACCAAATTTTCAACTGTTTACAAAAGCCACAAACTAACTAACCCAGAATCAGACATTTCAAAATGCGTTCAAATGAACGCATTCTTATCCGCACATAATAATAGACAAAATATACTTCTACTGTTGAAAAAAGTAAATCCACGAAATAACTATTTTAGAAATTTCGATAATAATTATCGAAATTAAACAAATATAAACTAGGATGTGTGTAGTCCCGTCCCTGGTCCGCCACAGAAGAGCCAGCACGCGAAGTGACCTACCGACTCCACTAAAATTCAACAACTCATACATACTTGATCAAGTTGGAGTTGGACTTCATGCGTTATCACGGATGAAGTCATTAGCAGGAGTTGC
>JAQGCA010004628.1:0-10111 GCA_034698945.1 Protaphorura quadriocellata
TCAGTTCATTTCCAAAATAAATAGTGTATTCTGTGCCCTTGTTCATGAAGTAAAAGCGTTCAGAAGGAAAAAGTAGCGTAGATGAACAGGAAGGCACTGCCAAGCATTTTAAACTATGCTGACGAGGCCTATTGGACCATGTATCTTTATTTACGTGGTATCCAAAATACTCAAACACACAAGTAAGCAAATTGAGTGTCTTCAACACGGAAACACAAAATTAATACATAATCAAATTTTTAACCTAATCATTTGTTTTTCTTATCCTAATACATCTCCACGACTTAATTAATCAAGAATGAGCGTGATTAATAAATTGGTTTCTATACATGAACATACATCTATAGTCTATACAAATATAATAAAAATTCAAAAAATGACCGACCCTACACTCAATATTCTGTATAATTTGGATATGAACTGTCTCGACCTCGGTGAGAAACGGGGACGACTACAGACGCCATGCATCGCCCCAATCGTGCTGCTGTTACTCGAAACAAAACTGAAATTGAAATGCTGATAGTCGCTAGGACAAAGTTGTCCGGACCAGCACTGACGATCGAAAGAATCCGATACGAGATACAGAACCAATGATGCGGACACTTTTGATACAACAACAGAAAGAAACACAATGGTCTATAAAATCAGTTATGATTTTCCTTAACGGTCGAAAAGGGTTCCTCGAGTGACTACCTGACACGACTGTTTTACTCATCTTTTTTCGGTGTCGCTGACATGTGTCAGACAGATATGTCATGCCAAAAGATCATACCTCTGCCGTCAATGAATGATTTTCCTTCACGTTTACATTCTTGTATAATAGATCGAGTTTCTTTTTTGGGGTTAGGAATACATAGTGTTGAGAGATTTGAGAGAAAGGTTGATGAACACAAGGAGTGAATGAAAACAAACTGGTGAGTCAAAGGACATTTTCTAAAAATGCAAATGCATTCAACAACCGAGCCACAACCACCCGATTTAGAACATGCATAAAAAGTAGCATTAACCTATGATGTGTTAAACTCTACAAACTCTGATCATATCATTTCCAGTTTGCTCCTAGAATAGAGAGCATTCAGATCAGAGTGAACTATCTTCATTTTGTCCTCAAATATTAGAAAATTGACACCGAGGTGTAAATTCGGTCTGTCCTTTTGTAGAAGACTTACTTGTTTATATTTTTAAGCGGATCATTAAATAAATATTCGCCATGCATATGCTAAGTACTTTACAAATTCTCCTCTTCACGTTGACGATTGTTTGGAGTGAAAGATTGCCTAAACGCCTGAGCAAATACAAGGTAAAGCAAGCCTTCAAAATAACCAAATTCAAAAAAAAATCTTTCGTGAAACGAAGACCTGTTCCATACTGTTTGTAGATTTGCAATCGTTCAAGGTGCAAATCTGTCATATCCTTGTCACAAGAATACGTTGATTCCTTCGCGTATAACAGTTGGACAAATTGGTCACCTTGTAGTAGGCGGTGCTCTACGACACGCTACAGGTAATTAACAATGTTTCGCCAAGATTTTTCGCCCTGTTTTGGAGGTTTGCTAACTCCGGGCGTCCACTCCAGAACACTAATTTCGGATCAAATGCTTATTTCTTACTGCTCTGCTTGACTTTTTAGCTACTACTAGGGTGACTACGCTTCCACCAAAGCAGGAGCCAATAAATTCTCCGAAAAATAGAAGCATAGTTGCAGTTGCCCGTAACGTACGGCGAATATAATTAATGAGTATTTCTCATACGGCCTCTCATCAAGCGTTGTATTTCTTTAGCTCCCATCAAAATTGTATAAGAAAGGTTATATTCTAATTTAGTTTACCTTGAACGCAGTTTCATTTGAAGTTAAATATATTGTTTACAAAAACTGCCTCAACGTGAAGGATAGGCCAGTCAAATGCTAGGTTTTACGGTGTAGACAGCCTTGTCCCAAAGTTCAGGCAGGGTTACGTTTACTTTGTTACATATGCAGACATTTTTTGGCACGAATTGAGTTGAGTGCAAGAATTTTTTATATATAAATATTTAGGTCATGCCGATTTCCCTTGATTTGTGGAAACACGGCTGTTCATGAAGAAGCATTCTGTTATCATCGTGGAACACTTTGTGAACAAATTTATACGAATTCTCAGACAAACTTTCACTCCGAGTATTCAGACACGGACTACTCGGATTCGGATTATGGTAAGTACAAAAGTAAGTTTATTTCAAACTTGACATTTTATACGAATGAATGCCAGAAATCGTCAAAGCCATGTTTCATAACAGCAAATGTCAGCATGAATTCTTAATTTCAATAGCGCATTGCCCGGGTCGTCCTACCTGCGTTTCGAATTTGCGATTCCGATAGCTCTCACAATGAAATTATTTTCATGTGTAGAAACCAGATTGACTCAAAAACCAATGCGAGAATACTCAGAATACTCATTAAGTCAGGAATCTCAGAAAGCTCTGAGTATATAGCAAGTACCACCCGGGGTTAATCAGGTCCATAGTTCAACTCCTGGTCGGTCGCTTCCCAATTCCGCTGTGTGTTCGCACGGGACTTGGTTCTCAGTAATCCTGCTTTAATTATATGGGTCATTGGGGCCATTAGTATAAACATAGAAGTTTAGAATAATCCAGAAGCTTTGGGTAGATTTGAGATTTAACAAGGGGTCATATATACATAAGTAAGCGAATCGAATCACGTCTAAGAATAAACACTCCGAACTGTCGAGAAAACGTTTAAGCTCTGTTTGCTAATGTTAATATTCCAATCTAGTACTTGTGATATAGAATTCAATCAAAATATACTGATGCATAAGCTCTAATTAAAAACGTGATTTCAGGGAACTACGATGCCGCGGATATCGGTGTTCAACCGAGTAGGATGGATTATAATTACAATTACGACTTCATGGATACAAGGAAAAGCCGATTACCAATGCCAGGGAGTTTAGATTCAAATGTGAAGCGTTCTTCACACGCAAGATTGCCACTAGTCAATTCTACAAGAGTGGGCAGAAGATATTCTGAGAGGACGAATCCAATAAATCAAAGACAACGTTTGGATAATGACGATTCGTTCAATGGGCCATTTTCGATTGACGATGATTCATTAGAACAAAGTTCGTTCAAAACATGCGGAGTGGCAAGAACTACTACCGATAACAGCCGGGGTATTACTTTGAGAATTTTGGGAGGAAAGGAATCCATGAAAGGACGATGGCCGTGGCAAGTTGCTATTGCAAGGCGAGGCAAGGCAAGTTTCTGTTAGGTCGGGACGGGACTACGACTTTTCTATTCTTTTAATGTTAGTCGTGTGGACTTTTGGGTTGGTCTCTCTTTAGACTAGTAATATTTATTTTGAGTCCTAGTTCTGCAAAATTTTATTAAAAAATGAAAAGTGGTGAAGGGATATATTGGAAAAGAAAAGATAATCTATACTATTGTATAGAATGTGGACATAGTGTTGGTAAAAGAAACAGTATTAATCAACATATTAGTGCAAATCACAAATCAGAAGAAGAAATTAAACGTGTATCAAAAGTTTTGATACACGTTTAATTTCTTTAATTTTAATTACTATTAAAAACAAGTCAGGACAAGTATCACTCAAATTTTAGTGCGACGGCAGCGATAAGATTGAATAAAAAAAAAACACTCAATTCCAATTAAAAAAGTCGTGCGCAAAACAAGTGAATCATTCCAATTTCTGAAGAATGAAATACGCAAAGGCATATGTCAGCGCAGATACAAAAAATACTATTTAAATTTCTTTGCTGCGTATTGCATGAAGGGACCAGCGCCAGGTAAAATTAGTAATCCGTCAAAATTTAATACACAAAAATTACAAGTGATGTGTGCACTGACACTGGGTGTCTTCGCATTTTCAGATCCAGGTATTGATGTTATACTCAAAAAACGTTGGTTGGTGAAAAATGGTGAGATTTTAATGCATGTATCAACTTCTGAGACGAAAATATGCCCGTCAATGACTAGGAAAGGAAATTCGACAATGGTGAATTTAATTGATAAACACGGATACAAATGCTACAAATTAACTTATTCTTTCAACGGGACGAACTACTATGAAAACCAACTCAAGGCTTTATATCTGCAAAACTTTTTCCGTTGGCTTGGACTCATAAAAAAATATATTAAAAAAAATGGAAAAAAGATGCATTTTGAAATTTTGTGCAACAAAATGCGAAGTAAAGGTGGTCAGAAAATCGATCTAACTGAAGAAGACATCGATACTATTGTAACCCTCGCCGAGACAAACCGCAGCATCATTCCTCTACCTAAAATTTTTGTTCCACTCCATCAAACCGCGAAATTTACACCATACTTGCTAAAATAATTATATAATCTACGATGCAAAACTCCATTGTCAATAGTCAACAAGTTATATTTTTTTCACATATTGTGACAAAATACCAATGAATTATATGAATTATTCTTCGTATATAGGAAACATTCTGCGGGGGAACACTTATTGCCCCAAGATGGATTCTCACTGCAGCTCACTGTGTTCGCAGAAGAATTGAAATTGTGATAGGAGAACATCATTTGAATAGGATAGACGGGACCGAGAAACATTACCAGGTGAGTCAAATACTTCCTGTCTAAAAACCCTTGGACAGTACCCATATTATTATTCGATATTCCTAACGATTTTTTTACGGAACAGATAGATTCTGCATTCATACATCCGGACTTCGATATTGACACAGTCGATAACGACATTGCGCTGCTTCTACTCCCGGAACCAGCACCTGTACAAGCAAACTTAGCCTGTCTTCCTAGTGGAAATGATCCACTGCCAACTCCGAACACTTTGTGTACCATCCTAGGTTGGGGGAAGGAACGCTACAACCATGTTTTTGGTACAACCGTTCTCCACGAAGGAAAGGTCAGTAATCGTGGCACAACTAATCAGTTTCACATGTAAAATCCCAATTACACTGCGAATTGAACCGACAGTTTATCCGGCAACAAATTGGTCTTTTCGTTCAGAACAAGTGATGGAACGGGGTGACAGTTTAGCCAATTTACTTTTTACCGCAGTTTCCTTGTCAGTTGTCAGTCATAACATCGAAAAAAGATCTAATAGATCTGATTTCTTGTAGGTTCCAATTGTTAGTAATGGAGAATGTCGGCTTACGTATCAACATTTTTTCCTCAGTCGTAATATGTTCTGCGCGGGCTATCCCGGAGGAATGGTGGATTCGTGTGCAGGGGATTCTGGCGGACCTCTGCTGTGCTCAATTGATAACAGGTTATTTCGACAGTAAGCATTATTTACACTAAAGAAAAGTGTGGAATTAACGTTGAGAAACTTGAATTTGTAGGTGGACCATTTTCGGAGTGACCAGTTTCGGTGAGGGTTGTGGGCGAAGAGGAAAATACGGTATTTATGCAAAGGTTCCAAATTATGTCGGCTGGATAAGAAAAGTTATGGACGCAAATGATCACCTGTAATATATTTAGTACATACGTTATTTTTTACGAGAAAAAGACGGACGACCCCATGCAACGTAAAAAAAGTAATGGGAAAGCCAAAGTTAAACTTTGCGATCAGGTGGACCGCATACAAGTCGCAAATCGCAGCAACAACCATTTGCCCATCTGCAATTCCGCAACTTCAAATCGTTATGGGTTTAAGGACAACGATTCGTCCAATATCATTTGTAACCTCCTGCTTACCTAATACTCAACGGAAGGATCTACTTATTTTTGACATTTATTGAAGTAAATCTAACTTGGTTCTTCCATAATTTAACACTCACTGCCTCTTACGTTCCGGTAAAGATGTCGGAAGTTCGAACCAGATCGAACTCTTAAACTTATGTGTGCATGCTTACCGTGCTCAATGAAATGGTGAATAGTCATACCTTTTGTAGTACAGTACAGACTACGGAGTGTTATCTATGCTCTCCAAGCTAAGTCGACCAATATAAATACGTTAAGTGGATTTATCTATAAGAATTTGTGTGTGTGGCTCCATTCCTAGCCTACAATAATTATTATTGTAGGCTACGGTTTCTTTGTAACAACGTTAAAGATAAGTGAAAACAGAAAATAAAATAAAAGTTATCATTTATTGCCTAATCCATAATGACAAAATATTTATCAGATATTAAACGAAATAATTTTTACAAAAACAAAAATACTATGGATCAAGGTTTCTTTCGACTCATCTTTGATCTACTGGGTTTGGTGTAAACACCACTACCTTTAAAACGACTTTGACGAAGGCCGAGTTTACGATTTGCAGCCTTCTCCCTTCCGGCATTCTGCTTCTGCCTCTCGAGCTTCATTTGCTTAGCCTTCTCTTTCACTTTAGCGAATTTTGACACTTTTGGCCTTTTATTAGCGGTTGATTCGTTAGCTCCTGGTCTCGGTCTCTTTCTTCGACTGGCTAGTCCACTGGGCTCAGAAGATTGACCCGTTGATGCAGCAGTTGCCGGAACAGAGAACGTATCTTCAAAGAAATAGTTAATAGTTTCCAGTTAGGTAATCGGCGAAAATAGTAAAAGCAGAGGTTCATAATAATTACCGGCATCCGGATCCTGCCCAACTTCGGATCTGTACCATTCAGCGTCTTCTTTTGCGTCGTTGCTGTCATACTTCATAGAACCGCTAGAACCTGCCATTCCCTCCAAACACCTCTTTCGATGAAGTTCTTTTGCAGTCAATTTCTTCTCAACATTTTCCTGTTGCACTTTTTTACGGTCTTCTTTCAACTTTCTAGAATAAGTGTTAAAACGTTAAAATTTAACGTACTACACAAAATGACAAATTTCTCAGTGAGTACCTTGCCGCAGCTTTCTCTTTCCTAATCTTCAGTTTTTCATCATCTGTTTTATGGGCCAACTTGTGGTATAATGTTTCACCATCCAGCAAACCATTTTCTATTTTAATGAGCTAGAATAAATAACATTTTATCTTGAAACCATTTAACCTCTCAACATAAGAAAAATGAAGGCCAATGTTTCACCATCCAGTAAACCATTTTCTATTTTAATGAGCTAGAATAAATAACATTTTATCTTGAAACCATTTAACCTCTCAACATAAGAAAAATGAAGGCCAATCAACCTGCAATTTCATCCTCGGACCAAGTTCAACTAATTTGATAGCAACCTCATCAACACCTTTTGTCCCCCGCGTGCTCAGTTTTTGAACAGCCTCCACAGTTTCAGATGTGTCCTCCGCTTCGCTTTCAGATACATCACCGTCTCTGTTGACCAATATTGTACACATGCGTGATAAAACTTGCTCTGTGTACACCGTGGCTTTGATTCAGATTCAGATTCAGATTTGTTTATTCACAAGCAAAAGCACAACATTCCTCACAACAATAAGAATAAATCCCAATTGATCCATCGGTTGAAAAATTCTGAACTCTGAAGCTCAACAAATAGGGTTACCTGGTTAAAAAGTCTGAAATGTCCTGACATCTACCAAGATTTGGAATTTTATTATGCTTGCCTACAAGCAATTTCTTCACTCCTTTCGAAACTCCAACGGGTCGGTACTATTACAAAAACATTAAATTACAAATAGTACTTCATTTTGATTGTTGCCCTTTTCACATGTCTTCAAATAATTAAATCTCAAATTTTGAATAATACTTACGGTTACAGTGTAATGACGCAAATCAATGGTGTCGTCATCCTCATTATAATTTAGCATTAAAACCCGACGAATAGTTCTAAGCTGAACTTTATTTATATTGATTGGTGGAAACATATTTTGGAAGGTTGTCGAAACTAGTTCCAAGTGCTTTTCTTCTGACGAAAAATTGTTCATAATGAGAAGTGGATGATGCTGGAACTGAGTATCATATGTTACCTATAAACAAAAATGATTAACTAATTAAATCACATTGGGGGAGACAGAAAAGTCTAGTCTCATTACTCGTTCGTGTTATTCCTTCCTGACTAAGCTGGGACAGTTCAATACTGACTCGATATCTCCATACAATACCTGTATCATGTATGTTTACAATTATTTGTGGTCCCGGTTAACATTCTTACAGGAAAAACGAACGATCGTAATTAGAAACTCAAATGAGGCATAGACAGGTAAAGGTAAGGTAGGTGACTTAGAACTCAGAGTGAGCAGACTTGATAAAGGGAATTCCTTGGGGTGCACGTGCAATCGTGCAATGCATTGGGGTAATACTAAAAGACACCCCAAAAGATACTCCGAGATGCATTATGCATTGGCCAACTAATTCCATAAACCACGCATTTGCGAAGTGACGGACGTTAAAATTTAAATTCTTTCAATTAAATCAAATGTGAGCAACTCTTTTTGAAATCGGCAGGTCAGAAAAAATGGGTAGGCTGGGGGTCAACCGATTAAATTGGAATTTGTCACATTTGATTGTACTGTTGTAGTTAAGCTAAAAACACTTTTTATTTTTCCCCCATCCCCTTTTGAGGTGTAAACATTGCAAACAAACTCGTCTTGACCCCCTCTTTCCAACGACGAACTATGGTCCGTCATCTTCACATTCGCTGACCCCTGGTGGTCACAAGGGTCAACTTGAATTTTTCTAACCTCGCAAACAAAGTCGTCTTGACCTCCTCTTTCCAACGATACCTCACGTGACCCATGCTGCCTGTATAATTTTATTCACCTTAAGGTCATTCTTGGTGACCTCTGCCGATGACCCAGTGCATCTTTTTCGCCATAAACTAAAATGTGCCCAAGAGCTTGTATAAACATTTTGGAGTCGATCTGTACATAAACGTGGCCACAAAAAATATGTAAAGGTCAAAAAATGCTACTTTGGCTCCTCCCACCTGAAAAGGGAGTGGGGGGAAAAATAAAAAAAGAAGTGTTTTTTTTAGCTTAACTACAACAGTACAATCAAATGTGACAAATTGCAATTTAATCGGTTGACCCCAGCCTATCTATTTTTTTTGACCTGCCGATTTCAAAAAGAGTTGCTCATATGGGTATGGCATGAAGAGATTGGACGACGGCAGAAAACGCAAAAATCAACGTGTCAAAATATAATAGTCCATACCTGTTTACGCAGTGTGCTCAAAACATCTCTGGCAAGAGAATAATTCAAAATTCGAAAAGTAAGACTTGGTCCACGAGGAATCCGACAAATCTTAAAGTAAGGACTGATCCGAGTTCTGCTTATTACACACAGATGAGTCACATGAAAATAACTTGCAATCGAGACGTAGTCCTTCAAAACATTTGACTTCGTTTTCTAGAATGTAGAAAAGAAATTTCCAAATGGACTATTAATATTAAATCCCACCAAAGCCTATCTTCAATACATCAATAAACTAGTACCATTGGGCATAAAAACTTACCTTCAGGTTTGAAGCAGTATACGGTTCCATAATATCCCGAATATTATGCATCAATTCTTTAACGTGTCGACCAACTTTTCCTTGACATAGAATAAAGGAATGTGGAGCATTTTTGTACTCCGCTGGTTCATGCTGTGCCCATTCATTTTCAATAGCCACACTCACTGGATCTTGATTCCTTAATGTTCTGACACGAACCCTGGCTTTGGTCTTTGATTTCACAAAATAAAAGTAAGTCAACAAATTAATTTCTGAATAACATACTAGAAACTAAATTCCATATTAAACAGTTACAATTGAATGTATGTAACAAGAAACTTACGGTTTTTTTTCGACCCATGCCTCAAAAGGACTGAAGCCGTTCGTGTCTTCAGAGCTTGTGTTATAAAACTAACGAAACAAAAAAGCTGGATCAAGACTTTTCAGAAATTACTGAATAATTTTGGACAACTGGCACTACTGCTAACAGCGAGTTACGTGACAAATATTCACGGGTCACGGGTACAGAAACACGAGGTTTGATTACGAACCATGCACGAGGTGACTGATAATTGAAATTTCGCGCGGAATTCTTTCCCTCTTTCAAGTTGGAACAAAAGATAGAAGTTTCTTGCGTATGAGGGGTGATCGGTGTCAGCGGAATACAAAGACAAAAGTGTCAAAATATTTCGAAGTAGAAATTATTTCGAAGTTGAAAAGAAGTGTGAGTTGAGAGTAAGATTGATATAGAATAGCATTAGGATTGATTAACGTAACGTATTAGGTTTCATCACGGCT